>JANTOQ010458016.1:0-10001 GCA_027564595.1 Bythotiara depressa | reverse complement strand
AAAAAGTATTACACGCATTAACTTCTCACTGAGAATACACGCTTGTTAATTATAAATTCTTTCTGCTGTATAATACGATTTTAACCTTTCCATTGTTGTTCCAAATTACAGAATGTGTCACAAATTTGCTTCATTGCGGTAAATAAATATTTGCGTTACTCATGTTTTTCAGCAATTCAGCAACTGACACATCTTGGCAGTTACCTTAGTACTGTCAAGTAATCCACCTTGAACAAATTATTATTAGATAGAATTTGTTATGTAACTTATGTAATATATAAGGATATTTTTTCCGTTTTAGAAGTAGCGTGTGCATTGCATTGAAGGTAAAGTGTAGACATCACAACATTTTCAAGGACAGGACAAAGATCATGGAGAAAGAACGCGAGATGATAACATTATTTATTATGTTCTTACTTATAAATGGATCGTTGACAAGGTCCATTGTTACTGTGAATGTGAGTATTATTTAAACTTTATACGTTCTGATAATGTGTTAATATGTTAAAATATGTTAAAAATAACTTTGGCTGAAGTTTAGCTACAAGCCCAGATGGCTTTATTTAAAATATTATTTCAAATACATATTTTAACAACCTACTGTCAATACAAACGTATAGAATTTTCTGATGTAAACAAAATACCCGCGTCTATTAGTTTACAAACATATAATAGAAAATTGTATATTTCCCAGTACTTATATTTATAGTACTTTATATGCGAAAAAGTTGCAATCGATAAAACGTTATTACTTTTTACTAGAACATGACGGAAACAGAAGGAAAATGTGGAGGAGGTCAGTAGCTTTCTCTTTGATTCCTTATAATTACCCCCCCCCCCACCACACACACACACACACACACACACCAGACACCTCCTAGATGTGACAACTATAGCATTTTTTTATAACATGGACATTCGTAGTTCTAATGAAATAGTTAAACCAAACGGTTTGATGAGTTACTTCTATGAGTTTTGTTTACATTTATAAGCCGTGACTACAGACATGTATTCGTGTATAATATTTTTATTATTGCATATCACTTTTATGCATTGCAAGGACCATTCATTGACGAGTACAATGTAATCAGGGAAATGCCTAAGGAAGTGCTCAATCGATTCATTAAAGTCAATTAAACAGGTACAAAAGGGTTCAATCGTGTCATTAAAATTATGGCAAAATTTGTTCCCGTGCAGATGGCCGAGACCAACCCACAATGTTGCTAGTAATTATATATAGATGATACAGTCGATTGAGTAAAGTGTAAAAACTATCGTTTTGTTGTTTTAGCCATGCCCGACATATGTCGCAAGGACCACTTCATGAAGCATTATGTAAACTCGCGTGGTAAGTAATGTGTTAATTTAAGAAAAGTCTAGACCTTCTAATCACATTAATTACTTGGGTTGATACGGCAATTAACATAAATACGCTGACGTACACGATCAATAGCATAATCAGAATTATTTTAATGCGGGATGGGTTAGAGATACATTTGTTATTTCCTTAACGACCATAAATAATTAAAACAATTAAATTAATTAAAACGAAACATAACATTAATTTTTGGAAATTTTTTTTTCGTTATTTCCGCTATCTCTAACTTCTGATTTTCCGCTGTTAAATAACATTTCTGTAATTGTGTAATTATATAAAACCTATCACGTATCAAACTAAACATTTATTGCACTCGAAATCGAGAGTTTACTAGTCCAGAGTCTAGTCTTGTCACGGCCCAGTTTGGAGGACGACCTCTTCGAAAAATCCATAGGTGACGTTTATGTGGTTCTATACCCCAAAAGCGATGCCAATAACTCAATATATTGCGCAGGCCAGTGTATGTGCAATGTACGAGCTGAAATCGTAGGGAAAAAACTTTCTCAAGTTGCATTACCGCCATTCGTTGTAGCGTATAGAACACATGAACACTGGGGTCGTTCGTTCTCCACATTGTGTTCACTGATACCCACTACCCGTACCCTCTGGGTTGGGATTATACGACAACTCCATGGGTTTGATTGCAGGTAAGCCTTCTGGAATGAAACTTCTGTGTGAAATTCATTTTAGTAATAATAAACTATCCGTATGGAAAATTATATTTGTGGATATATTCATCCACTCTATTGATCAAGAGGTACAAGTTTCTTATTCCTTTATTTGAAGGAACTCACTTATGGATTCCTCATGATAAAATACAAAGGGTTAAAAAAAACTACTCAAAAAACAGAAAAATAAATGCATAGTGTCCCGGAAAGGAATAAATTATTGGCCATTTCTTTGCTATTGCGCTTTTTCCTGGGGTTAAATTATTGGAAATATAATGTTAAATAAATTTGGCAAAAGCTATTAAGACACCCTGGTTCCTCATAAAATAAAACAGGTTTCCAACGGGAAGGTTAACCAGGAGGCATGCTTATGTATTAAAGACTTAAATTAAAAACATGTATTAGAAGGTCCTATGTATTAAGAGAGCATTCTATCCTCTATTAGGTAGTCAACTGAGTAAGGAGTACATGACAGTACTGCAAAACAATTGCAGTTGCTATTACCCAGAATGCGCTGATTACCCTGGGAAAATCAGTGTGATGTATGTCGAGGATACGGATGGAACGGTCCTAATAATCTTCAGCACTAGTGACATGCTTAAAAGAAAATATTACAAAGGTAGGTTATTATTATTTATCTACGTAATTTTTGTTTATCTATAAACTTGTTACTTATATTTATTAATTAAAAGTTTTATTCATTTATTCATTTATTTAACTTCTATATATTTTTATTTATTTATTTAGGTCATGTTTGATTATTTCATTTACTTTAATATTTATATTAGGATGTTGGGGTTACGTCCTGAACCAAACGGATGACTTGGAATCAAAGAATACATATTTTAACTTTGACAAAAAAGTACGTATTTCAGTTATAGTTAGAGACACATATTTCTATCCTACAACTATTCCCTTGTTCTCTTTTTTTCTGGTATTATATATAACTTCCATTGCAGCATCGCTTTTTACATATAACCAGGGATACGAGCCGTGGCCACTCCTTTTCGTAAGTTCCATTGTGATTTTCCTATTTATTTCCAAATATTAACCCACACTCCCCCGTACCATGGAAAAAGCAAAGTAACAAAGGAACGAGTAATGCTTTGGTACATTTCCGGGAGCAACAGGCACTAAAGGGATAATTGAAAGGGTTTTATTTGTTCTCTCTCATTGAGCGAAACATCCAGGTATGCGTTATATAAAATCCAATACATAACATATCTGTTATCTAGCCCTCTGTAACATAATTATGAGGAGCGGTAACGTTTTATATTGTATTTAGTTTAGAGTAGTATAACTGACGCAACAAAAACGCAACAAAAACGCTCGTCTACTTGAGATTATTGTTTTGATTTTCTAGACTTCATCATATCAAAAGCACGTCTACATTCGTCTTGGATTTACTTACAGTTTTACCGTAACACCACTTCCGACTGGATTACCTTTAACCATTGTCACAAAAGCTCCAAGTAAGTCATATGTAGTTTTTCTTCTTAGGAATGGCATTGTTATTCAGGTAGTTTGTCTTGCTATTTAGTAAACACGACAAAGATAATTTCCAAAGTTATTGTGAAAATTGAGAACATGCGGAATTTGTTTTGTTCTATTATATATTCCCTGTCCCCTGTGGACCGATAGAGAATATGTATCTAATCATCCATCAATCATGGATATAGACTTATGAAGCCGCACAATTTTACAACTACAATTCACGAAAAAAGTTTCAAATTAAATTCCTAGTAAAAATTATATTCTCTCAAATCATGCAGTTCCAAGCTTTCAACTCAGAGAGCTTACAAACATGCACATTACACAATACTGCACAACAGGAGCACATTCGCATATTGCCTTATAGGCATCACTTGTACAAGCATATAAACATAAACTGTTTTGGTTAGGACATTACAGAAAATATGTTAAAATTAAATTGTGGTTTACAGTAGGTAAATATAGATACAGCTCGAAGCGATAAAAATACAATTCCATTAACTGATCTACGTTTCAAATTTACAGCTCGATGCCAACTTGAAGTTATTGATGACATATACTACAGTAAGTGGCTATTTAATGTAAACCTATTGATTTTTAAACTTTATACTGCAAATATATACGTCTTTGTTGGTGCGTTAATACAGAAAACAAATGTCAAATTTTCTATCCGACACGCTTGGTGTGTGAAATGTTTGGTTCCATGGCATTGGTTTAAAAATAGATAGCTTAATCCCATCAGTTACCAAATTACCCTTTATCCTTCGCTACCATTTATGTTCTCTCCAAAAATCATAAATTGAATTGGATATTGTATTACATGAAATATATACTAACTCAACGCTTCAATCGTATCGTTTTGGACATACATCTTAATTTTAAAAACAGGATAGTCAGAAACTTTATCATTTAGAGGTAAATAACAACAATATCGAATTCCTTCAAACTTAATCCTCTACATCACATTCCGGAGATATCATCAGAACATATAAAAATACAGCTGATGTTCTATATGCCATGTGAGATTGGATATATAGTTTTTAACGAATATCAGTATTGTTATTATTTAACTCAAGATGTTAGCCTTTTAATGCATGGTGTCCCAGGACAGGAATCAAATCACTGGTCATTTCGTTGCTAATGTGCTTTTCCAGGGGGTTAATTTTTGGAAATATAATGTAAAGTAAATTTCGTGAAAGCTGATAAGACCTCACGGTTCCTCGCAAAAGTATGAAGGTTTACAATGGGAATTTGAATTAACTAGGTTATGCTTATGCATTAAAAGGGTTAATGCTTCTAGTTATCCGTTTTTTATAAAAAGTAGATCAGATTGCCTTCATGCCTTCATGCCAAAATTATTCAAGTTTCTTTTCTAAATATGCAACATTTGTTTATTTTCTAGGACTGCGTGATAAAAAAATATTCAAAGACTGTCCCGAACCAGGTAAGATATTATTTATGTTGAGAATACGAGTTATATATAGAAGTTTATTAACCATCTTAACGCTTTAATGCATAGTGTCCCTGAAAGGAATCAAATTATTGGTAATTTCTTTGCTATATTGCAAAATAAATATATACACATTTTTTTAATAAGCAACATTAGTAAATTTCTTCCAAAAGTTAAGCAACGGTACCACTAAGAGCTTAAAAGACCTAGCAATACCAAAATACTAAAATTGACATATACTCAATTTTTCAAAGTAAAAAATTGGTACAATGACACTCTGCGATGTATTTGTTTTAAACTTAACATACTTTATCTCCACATTTCATAATTATTGGCAATAATTGTCCCTTCATGTTCCATAACGTCCTACAAACTCATAGTATGTATAGATTGCCTGGCCTGTCGTGTCCGTTATTAAAATTTGTGTTTCTATTCTTAGCAACAATTTAAGCAACATCAGTACTAAAAATCATCAGTTTTGTAAGCAACATTACTACTAACCTTGGTTGCTTATAAAAAAACGTGTAGTCTAAAGTGAATAAATAATAATAATATTTTAATTTGTTTCTTCTTATAATAACTACTACTAACATTTGTTTTAGGCTACGAATCCAGATATAATATCGCCGATAAAATCTGCAAAGAACATCCACGTAACAGTGCCAAGCGCTGGAAGATGACCGAGGACCAATTAACAGAAGTGGATTGTAAATTTGTTTTACTTTCATCAAACGCTATTGGTGCTGACCAATTGCTTTAAATATCTCCACCTGTTAATAAGATTCAAGAGGATTTGCAAATACGACCATCATTTTTTATGTTTGGCAAATGTTTATAACAGTAATAGTGTAACGTGTCAAGCATGGGCTTGTACTCTATATAACGTTTACACGTTTTTTCTTTTTTATAAGCAACCGACTTTTGAGTTTCAGCCTCATTGTTGCTTAACTTTTCCCTTATTTCAGCCTGATTTGTTGCTTCTCGGTTGCTTAACAAATAATGTAAATATTTTATGAAAGTAGTTAATGTAGGTTCTTCTTCCGCTTTTGTCTTCATATATACATAAACACAAACCTCTTTGAAACAACAAGGAAGGTATGTCATGTTATATTTAACGTTCAAATGTCGCATGTATAATCATTCGAATTTTGTAACATATACATAAAGCAATGTCATGTTATCTTTAACATTCCAATGTTGTGTGTAAAGTCATTCGAGATATAAAAGATCTGTGTCAAAACAATAAAATTGTTATGTTATGTCCCTTCCCTGTATTAGTAACGTTCTCAGGAAACAGTCTATTCCTAATCTCAGCCTTAGCAGTTGCTTAACAATTGCTTATTTTTTGTAAAATCTGAACCTAAGTTGCTTATAAACTTGTTGCTTATAAAAAAAACATTGTTATAATAATACATCGTTATTAGCCGGTGTGGCAGACGAAAAATTTAATTATCCGTTATATTGTGATATTCAAATCTTATTTGAAGTATACCTGTTTTAGTACATGTAATTAGCTACATATTGAAGGTATGAACCATAATTCTTTTATTTGAAAAAACAAATTTTTGCACGAACGTTAAATTAATCGGTAGAGAAATCTAGCTAGTCACAAGTACTCCAAAGGTTACTTAACAACAGACGAAGAACCATTTGTGTCGTCTAACCCCTTTCCTTTTAGTCTCCATAACTCGATATATCAGATATAGCTATCGGAGTCTTCATCAAAGCATGGAAAACATTCATTACTACATTGACCTGTGTTTTAATTAAGTTCAATTAAGTTGGTTAATAATCTTCCATATATAACTCATATTTTCAAATTCGAATTCGACGTCCTTCGGTTGAAGTTAAAATGTGAATGATATCAAAATAATGTTAATTGTAACAAAGTTTTGTCTACTTTTTTAACATGTTTCTTTAGCAGTTTTGGTGTAATAATGCAATTTATTTCTCCACAGAAGGTTGTTTTACATAAAACATTCCTTAAAGTTAGTTTATCAACTTGTTTCATTTCAACCCCTTTATAACGTTTGCTGCGTTTGTTCAATTTTCCTAAAATTAGACACAAACATTCCTTGTATTATGAGTTTCAAAAATAGTCTATAATGTTTTTAAATATTTATATTGATGACATCATCAGTATTTAATTTAAAATGGGAAAATTTTAAAAGAAGAAATAAAAACGCTGGTTATGTATTACAACACACTGGCTATGTAATACAACACAGCAATACTGTTGTTCTGCATAAACAGGTTTAAAATGGTTTTTGCAATTTTCCTCACAATTTCTTTCTCACTTTTAAACCCCACAAAGGCTGAAGTCTTTCCAACTTAAAAAATATAAAAGCCACAAAATATCAGGATAAAACAAGATGATTAGAAGAAGTTATCACAAAAAACTGATAGGTGTGGCAATTTCAACAGGGTAAAGTGAAAGAAGGCGTTGGCGAGGTGATTGCGAAAGTTATTAGAAAAGTTTCGTTTCTATATATCCCTTCATAGAGATGGATAGTAGAAAATCAGGATTTCCTTCGATATTTTATTATAAGAGCACACCAATTCAGCAACAAATTGAGGTTCAGCGATCTATGGATCCAAGAAGAAAAAGCCAACAAATACTCTTCTTTTATTCCGTAATTAACTACTACAACTTCTGTCATCAACATCGGTCACATTTGAAAAGGCACTACTGTTGTGTAATTATACATAATGCTAAGATCGTGAAGCGAAAATGGAACAAACCAAAATGTTTCAACGACACATTTTTAGTATGGGAAACATAGGTATTGGAAAATAACTTATAGGAAATCAACATTTCCTTCCACCAGGTTTACATTTATTTGCAAATGGAAAATACGAGGCGTTATTTCACATTTCAATGCCCTAGAAAATAACGCGCTCAGTCAAGGTCAATCGCCACTAACACACTTTTTCAGCGAAAAGAGAAACAATTTATCACAAAATGAAGGTTGAAATATCTCAACCTTAAACTTTTATTTCGAGTGAAATAAATGTGCACACAAAGGATTAATAAACCAGCTAAAAAGGTATCACCCATTTGTGGAAGATTCAAGCAGTGCCTATAGACATGCGATTTGTTTCTTGTGAAATTATTTGGCGATAATGTTTCTCAATAAAAGGAGTAGAAGTGGAAATTGACCTTGGGAATAACGAGCATACGTGAGCATTCTTCTACGGTGAAAGGTAGAAAGAAAATCAACATAGAAATCCTCACTTACTAAGACGAGCCTCTTCATTATGTACTCATTGTATCCCCATTTATTTTCAAGATTTGTGAAACGTACTAAAGCTCATAAAGCATATTTACTGTTCATCCTAAATTTAGCTTTTCCTTTTGCTCTCTTAAATTCTCAGCTTTGAGAGCTTTACACACAAGAACGTTTCACAACTGCACCACAGGAGCACATTCGCTCACTAGTGGCGCACAAAAATATATAAACACAACCTATGGATCAAGTGAAACTCTCTACTACTGCGCTACAAATTCAGTTCAGATGTATATCCTAAAACGTCAGGAATCCCAACTTGTGTGTCCAACAAATATTTGAGGCATTTAATTATATTAAAAATAGTAGCATTTACCATGTATAGAATGCCTCTATGCCAGTGGGCACATCGCGGTCACTCGAAGCTGAAACAACATTAGATCGACGTCTGTAGCGTTTATTTGACGTTGAAAAGAAGTTGTTTGACCATGATGTTCCCAATGGGATTTCCTGTAGAGAAAAGCCATTTAATTATATTTCCGCCTTTGTTTAAGGCAGCATTTCCTATTCGTCATCTGTTTCCAAAGTAAGAACCAAACGGTTTCTATACGTATATATTCCTTATACAAACATATTGTTGAAAATACTTTGTATTGGCATAATAGAAAAAAATTATGGAACAAGTTCTATATGTATAGTGAGGTGTTGGATATTGCATTTTAAGAATTAAATACTCCTCTACTATTTAACTAGTATTATCATTGTCGTAACATAAAACGGTTTCATATTGATTGCGTTTAGAAGTGCAACAGCTGTCCCAAACAACAACAACAGCAACTTCATCAGCTATAGCTAGTATTTATACACAGGCGGTGAATGAAACTCACAATGCACATTAACATGTTAATGCATGAATATACCTCCTACTTATATGAAACTTCCCAATGGAAACCTTTATAATTTAATGAGGACTCAGGTGTCGTATCAGCATCAGCTGTTACCAAATTTATTTTACATTAAATTTCCAATAATTAACCTCCTGGAAAAGCAAAATAGCAAATAAATAAATAATGATTCGATCCCTTTCCGGGAACATTATGCATTAAAATGTCAAGGACGACCTCCACGTCAGCAAATTTGAGCGTTCGGGGCTGCGAATCCCTCCCCTAGTCTTGAACCGCTCCAAAAAGCCTAGACCGAATAGGGTTAAGTTATATAAAAACAAGTAAAATGATGGCACTGAGGCATATATTGAATCCCAATTACGGCTAGCTAATTAGGGTCAATTACGGGAATACGTAACTTAAGAATGGAACAGAATTAAATTTTTCTATGAATAAAAGTTAACATTATCTTCTAAATAGAATCGTAGTCATGGAATTACTGCCATAAGATGTATTAAGAATGCCGCCTTTATTTATAAGAATCTAGTCAATAAGAAATTCTTTTTACTACGTTCAAAGTCAACAAGAAACTTGTTATGTTAAAATATATTATGTTAGTCTATATTTAAAAAGCATTCGAAAATGAAGTATGCCAAAGAAATACGAATTAAGGTTCTAACATATTTTAATTTTCATCAAATAAAACACCAAGAAACTGTTAAAAAAACATTTAGTACTAGAATTTGCCGATGTGTCTATCCAAAATAAGAAACGGAACAATTTTCTTTTCTCATAAAAAAGCATGTAAAGAAACAGGTGACTTTAAGGATACTGTATATACTCGCTACACATGTTCAGTATTATGAAGATATCTCCTTTTCTTCAAATAATTTTCGCATAAAA
>JANTOQ010457905.1:0-11483 GCA_027564595.1 Bythotiara depressa | reverse complement strand
ACCCCACAAATTCAAAATCCGGGACAAATGCCTAAACAATAGATAGATAGTGAGTATATTTTACGTGGCTAGCCTCCCCCCCAACCAAAATAGGGTTAAGGCAGATTTCCACTTAGACAAAACCGTTCAAAGCTGCGCATGCTCAGTTTGCTTATTAACAGATACGAAGCGACCATTTTCTGAGCGCGCATTCAAAAAAGGTTTCAATCGTTTCTACTTTCCAGGCGACCAGAGTGACTTTTCTGTTAATAATTAACCAAGTGGGAAACCATACCTTAAGAATGTTTGTAAATGCGGAAAATGCGACCTTATATTTCAGGAACTTTAAAAAAAAAGGAAAAATACGAAACAAAACAATGCGACTGAAATATTAAGAATAAATATAACATACCTAATTATACTCTCTAGTTGTTCTTGAGCGGTTGCATTTATCACTACGACGTCATCTAAAGATGAAAACAGACAACCTAAGAAATAACATATAATAAGTAGAGGCTTTTCTCTTCTTTCCTTTTAACACTATTAAGAACGGGCTCTTTGGCAAGCTTATTAAGAACGGGCTATTTGGCAAGCTTATTAAGAACAAGGGTTCTTAAATCAAAAACCACATAATTTTGCAGGAAGGGGGTATTGTGCCAAGTAATTATGTACATAATAAATCTTTTATCATTTTCTCGCCATTTTCACGCTTTATTTAATCGTACGTAACAATTGGGCACAAATATTTCCATAAATGTGTATATGTCAAGAAAATCGTTTGAAGTGGTATGTGTCACCTTAAAAATCAGCTGGAAAGGAGACACATTCAAAATGCTGAAATACCGCCTTTGTGAGAGCTCGTACAGCCAAACTGAAGTTTTTCCAGTACATAAATAAAATCTTCCTTGACGTTCATCATTCTACTTCTTAAAACAATTTAGCTTTTGTGATTGTCAGTTTTTTTGCTTCAAGAGAGAGCACCTCAAGTACAATCTAGTATTGCATTCGTAGTGGTCTTAGCTAAAATGGTGGATGAAGTAATACACACTTCTAATTTAACAAAGCTATGTCGTATTTGTGGAAATTTACTTAACAGCGTTCTTGTCAAGTCTGCTAAAGACGTATTTGAAGTTACCAATCTTCATGAACGTATAAAAACGGTATTCCTTATTAAGACTAAAAATGGTTGTAGCGGAATTCATCTAACCAAATGTTGCGTTTTTCAACCATATTGAATGTTGAAAAACAAAGTACATTGCGTGGTATCGAAGTTGTGAAATGGGTAACCCATGTATGTCAAAGAAGACTTCCTCGTTTGCACTAAATCTCAACAAGAGCAAAAAGGTAGGAGAAAACCAAAGTCCAAGCATAAGTTACGAAGGGGGTGGCAGGTCAACATAAAAGAAGAAGCATTGGCATGCTTGATTGCCACACCCACTCAGCGCCTAGGATGAAAAATTTAGAAAGCTTTTGAAATTTTCATTCCTGCTGATATACTTAAACGTAAAATAATCTAACTAATCTTTTCTTTCTTTCTAAGCTCAGAGAGCTTTACAACCACGCACAATGCACAATACTGCACCAAAGGAGCACATCCGCATGTCTTATTATAGGCATCGCTTGTGGTGCACATAAACATATAAACATATGGAACAATGGTTCTAGCGAATAGGTCATCTTTCGCACTGTGGCGTGAATGGGAGTCGAACCCGTGACCCTTGGATTGCAAGTTCAACTCGCTCATCACTGTGTCACAGCTGACTAATCTCCTCCTTGGTTCCCTGTGTTGTCTAAATTCCACAAGGATTGTGACACGATATTGGAAAAACTAATTAACATTTTATTAAATTATTGGATTTGAGCAGAATAATGCTTTATGTAAGGAATTTTGTAACTTTTGCCACTTTCTGACTAAACTAAGCACTGCCTTGATGCTACTTATACACAAACCATAAACCTATTATTTAGGAACTTTTGGATTG
Organism: Bythotiara depressa; assembly: GCA_027564595.1. Classification (NCBI taxonomy): domain Eukaryota; kingdom Metazoa; phylum Cnidaria; class Hydrozoa; order Anthoathecata; family Bythotiaridae; genus Bythotiara; species Bythotiara depressa. Next base: position 9,522 of record JANTOQ010457905.1, on the reverse strand, counting down.
TCTAGGTTCATCAATAAGTGTTTATTTACCATCAGCAACTTAAAATAACAATCAGTAAAACCCAGTAAGAATAAATAAATAAATATATAAGTAAATTAATAAATAATATTTAAATATGCTATATATATCTAAAAACAATTTAAATAACAACTAGAAAGGGGGATCAGTATGACTGATGGTCAAGATAAAATAGTACTTACCAATAAATTTTCCAACATGTCATCAAGTATAGATGTTGTCTTCTTTTAACTTGATCATGCCGAGAAAGTACTATTTTAGCTTGTGTTTAAAGCCATGGACACTTTCAGACGTTTTTATGACGTTGGGAAGTTTGTTCCACAGAAAGGTGCCCCAAGTAAGACAACCATCTTTGTCCGTGATTTGTTCTTCTACTAGGTAGGAATTTAAGTAGAGATTTAGTGCTTCCTTTTATAGCAGGGAAAAATATTTCTGACATGTATGTCGGACACATATTATTAACCCTATCTAGACTGGGGGGACAACTTGACCTCCCCCCCAACCCCTGCTCCATAACTATGCCACCTTTTTTTTAATTGTAGCACTTTTGGCATCTCAATTCGGATTTTATACGTTTTGGCACGTCATATAGTTATTGTACTTCGCGTACGTCATCTACTGCATAACATATATATAAAATATAACTGACAAAGGATACTTTCCGAGAGAAACAATAATAAGTATTCTTCGATATTTTCGAAATTTTTAAAATATTTTTACAGGTTTTGGCGCCCATTTGTACCCCAGTTGGTAAGTTATATGAAACACAAAGGTACATTTATCTTATCTAAACGTCGTGGCTATCAGACATCACCAGTAGCTTTATGTTGCAGCATCTTAGTGTATAAAAAATACGATCAACATAAATCATAAATTCAGAGTATCCAATGTGTTCCTTGCAATCTTTTTGGAGGCAAAATCTTATACACTTTTTATGAATAATACACAGGATGCATGGCCGAAGTGTGGCTGAATAAGTGAATTGCATAAAGGTCGACGCAGAGAAGCTGTTAAAAATTTGTCCTTACTGTACAGAAACTTAAGTTTGTTATTAATCTTGTTAATTATATGAAGAGCCATTGGCTCTCCAGAAAGACTTTGATCAAGTATACACCCTAGGTATTTCACCTCTGAGTGTTGCTTGATCTGAGTTTTTTTTACCACTGACAAACCGGGGACGCGCTCATTAGGCGCACCCCTAATAACATATTCTGCTTAACCGCCTTGATCTAAATTTTTTGAGAGTAGTACCATCTACCTTTCCTTTACCTAAAAATCTTATTTTCACAGTTTTGCATCAAAATTGCTTCCTAAAGCACTCCGGTAACATGGGCCACCATCGAAAAATGGCGAAAAATTAGGAAAATATATTCTTGTTATGATGTTTTTATCTATATTAGCAGTAATGTATCTCAACTAAACATCATTTTTCAGGAAAGAGCGGCTAAAAAAATACAGTGGCGCGCTGATGCAGCGCATCAATATTACTTGATTCAACTTTTTTAGCTTTACTTTTTGGAACAAATAATGGATTCTCTTTTCTCATCGCCAAAGTGGATACTTAACTTATTATCTACAAACCAATCACAAATATTGCTCAAATCCCTAATTAATATATTTTCTATCTCATTATATTCCCATCTTTATGCTGAAGCAGGCTTTTTGGAATAATCAAAGTTGGATATTTAGTATGGTTTGGAAAAATCATTTTACACTTGAAATTTGTTATTAACCCTTTGACTCCGAAAGACGCGTATTTCGTTCTTGTGGTACCGTTTGTTAGAGAGCTTATATCTCGAGAACGGAAGGATGCCAGCAAATGAAAGTTAGTGCGTTGTAATGTACGTTAAATTCCGCGTCTATTAGTGTAGTTTTAATGTCGTCAAATGCTGTGCAGCGATCCGTTGCAGCGAAACTAGTGAAAACTTCGCACTTTTTAAAAATATTCTTCGGAGTCTAAGGGTTAAAACAAGTGTTTTAGAAGGAATAAGATGGCCGGTCAATAACAATAATATAAGGTAACAATAAGATTGGCCGGCTTTCCGATCCCTGGTATGTGATCTCACTCATCGAGTGTGAAAACACACCGGTATTAACCTTGTTTCCAAGGGGTATCACACATGCCACGTGCTCAATGTCGCAGGATGTTTGGCAAGTACAAAGTTTATTTAATACAAAAAATTATATATAAATAAATTATTATTTATATAGAATATTTGTAAGAAATTTTATTTACCAATAATTACAATGATACTCTGTAACAAACATACTCGCTCATATCTTGTGTCAAGAGTCTTGTCGTACTCTTTGATTAAGATTCATTTCAAATGAAACTCAGGGGAAAATTAAAGTCATACATACGCAATGATTTATTGGCAATTCCAAGGCAGCAAGATCTAAACAAAGATCCTACATCAAAATTTCAGAAAAACCAATTTATATATGTATTTTATTGTAATTGCCATCAAGAAACTCTTATAAAATTTATCAATTTCATTAAGGGAGCATCCATACGTACGTACGTATTATTAATTAACAATCCAATTATTAAATCTTCATCAAGTTGCCTACTGTACCTAAATCAAAAGCAGCAACAATGATTAATTAAGTTGATCGCCATATAAAATGGCTGAAAACAAGGTAGTGAAAAAATGTGTTGATCAAATTCAATTTACATGGTATGCACTGACGTTAGAAAGTGCAGCAGAAAATCAGTTAGATGTGAACTTACATGTTATAAACGGGAACTAAAGGTATGTGTTAACCTGTTACATTTTGAAGTTGAAACTGATAGGTGGAAGGTAAAAAAATATGGTTTATTAAAAAAGCATATTTGCGCACGGCATTTAGCATCCCCTCCCCCTCTATGTACTGAATGCTTTTGGTTTAACCCACTCCCCCTCCACTGCATATGTACTAAGGTGTGTCGCATAACAAAACAAATTTTAAATTCTGAAAAGCACTTTGTTTATGCACAACAATGACAGTAAAAAAAATAAAAAATGGAAGTTTTATTCTAATACAGTTGAGGCAAAGAAACGTAAAACAACCGGAGGCATTTAAATATAGGTAATAGAAAGCTAACTAGGCACCAAAAAATGTAAATAGATGTATCACAGTTCCGAGAGTTATATATAGGGTATTACCTTGTCCTAAAATGTAATCTAAATCATCTGGATTCCAAAACGTAATACGTTTGAACACTGTTAAAAATATATATGTACTGAAAAGAGAAATACATGGCATTTCATACAACTGATGTTAGCAAATTTATCATGCCTTAATGATACCAAGATTTCACAGTTTTTAATAAATTATAAGAACGAGAGTTAAGACTACCTATACATGTTGATAGATTCGTAATAACAAGAACAAGCACCACGAAGTATAATTACGATTTATTAATGATTAATTTTTCAACGATAATTTTTTATGGCTGAGGTAAGGAAAAATCAAAGAACGGATCAACAGTTAAGTGAGGTAAATAATTAAGTATGGGCTTTGTGTTGTACAAATGTTTCAAAACACAAGAAAAGTTTATGAAAAATGTTATTCCAACTGTGTACTACACAACAAGGAAGCTATCTACCTACTATCGTGTCAATGAGGAAAGTTTAATTAATAAACTTTACGCACAACGTAAAACAAAACAACCTTTCATATACATATGTTTTGCACAATCGTAAACTGTAACAACATTTAAAAAATACATATATGTAGCGTCAAGGTAGGCAACACTATTAGACGTTTTATTCCAATACAGTTTTATTAAAGCTTTTACGAAAAGACCCGAGGCTGGGAGGTAGCTAAATAAACGTTCATCGTTTTAGGGTAAACTTTCTAGGGTTCGTTGTTTACTTGTTTCAAAACAGGAGTTAATGTTTGTGAATATCTTTATTCTACATCTGTACTATATTATAAGGAAGCATCAAATCGCAAACTACTGACTAAAGGACACTATTTAGCAGAACAAGTTGTCTAAAAATGGGTGGCTATGTTATCTTAGTATATTCTTAGTAAGCTAGGTCTATTTCGTCTAAAATTAAGCAATTAGCTTGGAGGGCATTGCACTCTCTACTATACTGAGTTTCTGAACATCTAAATAAGGAAATTATAACTAGCTAGCTAGGCTATCCACGAAAATAAGTAACAAAGTGTTGGCTAGGAGTACTCTTTAGATGTATTTTTGCTTCAAACCACTTTATTTTCACAGGACTTCAACTGTGATATGGTAGGTGTTGATAAAAATTAACTTTACTTCATTAACAACTCGGGTATTTTTTTAGATAAAAGGTTGGTTTTACCCACGATAGGGGTAGCTAATTCTCAATTCTTTTTTAGCTAGCTAAGTAACTCAAATGACAGTAATTATCTTCCAACATCTACATGTCTTGGTGAATGAATATAAAAGACGGGAGCTCTCTAAATCTAAGCAAGCTAGCTCACTAGCTAAGTCAGTTGTAAGTTATCTAGCTACATTCTTCTTGGTTCCCTATGTATGATTTTATATATTATTACATTTCAAGTTATTAAAGTAGTGGTGTAGATATTGCAATATGGGCGGCCATTACCATCGTAAACCTATAATTTTGAGAAGTTCGATGGTTTCATAAAACAACTGACAATTCTTAGCAACCGCTTGTTTCTTTCTCCTGTATCTTTTAACTTCCTAACAAACACTGTATTCATCCACAAAAACGTTTAGTTGCGAAATAATACTAGATTATCTAACAGCAACTGCAAAAAGCTAGCGATTATATGTCCAATGTTCAAAGGCATCTTACGACGTCTTTGCGTCTTCCTTCTCCTCCAAAATGTCTACAAAAGAAAGAAGCGTGATCATAGTTTCGATATCCATGGTCAGCCTCGCCAGCAGTACGTTTTTAAAAACATTTACCCATGTATGGGCATCGACACCATAAACGTTCTGGTCTGCGTCACATGTGCTACCATTATGAATTATCGGAATGTAAACATTGGCAACAACGCATGCTCACAATTAATTTCCGAGCGAATATGAACGTGACCTCCAGTCTGTATACATACATAAGTTAACTAAAATTCACACTCCTTTATGTAACCAAGAACATATACAAGTAAATAGCACCTACTTCCTACAAAATTATTTTTCTTGAATTGGCGCCTTGTTCAATTAATTCGATTTTGATTGAATTGATACCTTGTTTCGATAAAATATTGAAGATTGATGCGTAAAGTGTTATTTAATTTTAATGTATAATGTTATGCAAACAAGGGGATGTAACCTTTTAGCAACTTGATTTTACCATTTATTTCCAAAATGCAACCCCCTGCTAAACACAAAACAGTATATAAATGAGTAATGATTTAATTCATTTCCGGGTGAACAGAAAACACATTACAGTTTTAGGTGACGAACAGTGTATCCATGTGTTTATCTGAAGATATTCGTGGAATTTATGATTTAAAAATAAATTCTACGAACGAAACAATTATTACACTTAAAGGGTACCTATTTAGTCATGTAGTGTGACATGAAATTAAAGATCATTTCCTGTTGGAAAATGCCCCTGTAAACAATGTAAAGAGGAAGCTGCAGACAGTTGATCATTTGCTGCTCTAAGCCTGTCCCTATTGACTAAAGGTCTACTAGAACGTGTCAGTTTTCGATTGTGCCTCAGTATCAAATTTCAGTTTCGAACGAATACAGTAGGAAATTCCCAAATTAAAGATGGTTGTTGTTTTGTATTTATCACGCATACCCAACCATTATTGTTAGCAGAAAATAAACGATTTGTCTCGCTGCTACCAAATTCTCCAAAGTTTGTTAGTTTGTCATCGAGTCATATGACAATATCTAGTGAACCACAATATTATTGGGCAGAATCCTCTTAGGAGCCTGTTATTTTACATAAAGTTGATCAAAGACGAGAAGGAGCTAAACACGAGTGTTTTGGATTATAAACAGTCATGCTAGCATAAGGCTGCAAATTTCGTTCGACCTGAGTGGTTTAATCTCTGTTTAAAGCCTTCTTTCCTCCCCTTCCGATACCAGCCAGGCGAAGAAGCCCTGGGGAGGAGATTGGCGCATACCAGAAAAAGGTTACTATGCTAAAACTAATAGTACAAGTGACCAGTAACCGTTGCTATATTTACACAATAGATATTAAATTAAAAACAAAAATCATCATACACAGAATGATTAGTGCATCTTTCCTAAAGTGATTTAGAGGAAAACCAAACACGCGAATGAATTCGCTATCATAAGTACAGTAGTTGGCGTGGTTAAAGATCCCTCAGCTTTTTTGTTTACATTTGGAAACACTGTATACTGTAGAAGCATGAAGATACAATAGCAATAATCCAAGCGTGCAGTGCTAAAATGTCTTTATTTAGCAGAACAACAAACTGTTAAAAAAAGGTTTGCTCGGGGAGAAGGGAAAATCTTGAAAATGAGTATAGTGGAAGTATTTAACTTCCAAAACACACCATAACATTTATGATTATCTCTACTACATAGTAATAAAACTATATACTTAAAAAAGAACAACAGTGGTAATTGTCATTATGAAGAATACAATGATAACAAATGCAATGGCCAACAACGGCTGCTAGAGTTCTTTAAAAATACGAATAATTATAAAACCAAAACGTCCATATATTTTAACAGCTGTAGTTATATGCTTGCTTTATCGGATTATAAAAAAAACTGAACTTGTTTAAATCAAATCTTGAAGCCAGTAAATCTTCAGATATTTAAAGTAGCTATGCCCTAGGTAGTGTAATTGCAGACTGTCTTCAAAAATAACTCCTAGAATAGTTCTCCTAGATCTGTAAAAATACAGATAAATACTAAAACAAAACACCCATAATTTTTAACAGATGTAGTTGTATGCTTGCTTGGGCGATTTATAATATACTCAGAGCAAAATGGTTAAATGGTTATTTAAATCGGATTTTGAAACTAGTCAGTCTACGACCTCATAACAGACAAAAAACAAATTGGCCATGAAATGACACTTGCAGAGTGTCGTAATAAACACATAAAAAACTCAGCCGACCAGACTGCAGAATATGTATTTGAAAACCAATGAAATTGCACAATTACTTCGTGTCTTTTTTTTTCTAATTAATTTCCTAACAACTCTCCTCAGCGGAGTTTATATAGAACACTTGCACCGTCGTCAAAACTGGCTATCCTTTCGCGATAAGCCCTTTTATATATGTTATATGGACTCAGGCTAAAAAAGTTCACCTTCGCGGAGTTAGATAAATGACAGCCAAAACCAAATGTCTGCTTTATGGCGAAACCGCCGGCAATTAGATGAATAATCAACAAAAAATTATCATCATTATTGTGATTTTGTACCTGCGCGAGAACGAAGAATGAATTTACTTGATAGAAAACAATACGCTCTCACGTCGTAATTTAAAAAAATAAAAACATTAGATACGTAGGTAGCAGTGGACTCTTTTTTGCAGAGGTTACTAAAATTGCATATTTTAAGAATTTTACACGAATTTTATGAAACTTTTTAAGTTTGTTTTAATAAAAAGCGGACATCAGATTCAGATTCACCGTCCAAAAATATGCCTATGCTGAAATTTCCAATGCCAAACACCAAACGGAATGGTTGTTTTCATTACACAACGTCCAAAGTATTAATCAATTCGTACGTGACATGTCTTTCCTCGCGTTGACGAAAAGGAAATTAACTTCTACGCATGAATACACCTGTTCTAGAGTAATGGTAAATTCCGCTTTCTTGGAAAAATGATATTTTCTAAGAAAAATTTGAATATTTCCTGGTAATTTGAGCTGTTCTATGAGTTATTATTTTCTGAACATCCTGGTAAAATGAACTGTTCTAAGAGAAACCACTTTGTTTCCTAGAAAAATAAGAAAAAAAAATTAAAATAAGCTATTCCTCGCAAAAGTATTATTTATCAGAACGTTTTACACTTGGAAACAAAAACTGTGAATACGTTTGGTAGATAGAGTGAAAAATCTAAGTGTTTAAAAGAGCACCAACTTTCCATTGAAACAAATGAGTTGAATCTTTTTAAGAACGCCATGTGTGCCGAATATGTAGTCCTTTGAGTGGTGAAATTAGAGAAAGTGTTACATCCCTTTCTGAACAGTATACAATAACGGAAAATAGTGTGATTTCCCATGATATCATTGAACTATTAATATAGTTTAGTGAGTGATGCCGCTCTGGTAGAGATGATTATTCCGTGATCCTTGAAAGTTTTTTCGATTGCTCAGGGGCACTGTTGCGAATAAAAAAGAGATAAATTCGGATTTCCACTAGGGGAATTAATTCGTCGCACGAAACCAAAAAATGATTACATTTTATTGATTAATTCACAGGACGTAAAAAAGGCTCTGCTTTTTTGCAATCGAATTATGACGCAAGCCACACAGATTGCAGGACAAATTCGCTTCGTGCACCTAGTGGAAATCCGAGTTTATGAAGGTGAACTCTATTTTTAACAAAGCACCAAACATGACACCCATAAAAAAGAAATATATTAATGGTAATTACCAACCTTTATGGTTCAATAGGTTTCTTGCAGCCCCTACAACAAACTAGTAATAGCGGAGTTGCTTGGGGCTTAAATATTTGAGAATAGGCATTCCCGAAATTGAAGTTTTATTTTTATAAAAAACGGCACTCAGAAGGATTGTATTCACGCCACTACGCATGCGTTTAAAAAGCCTTCTTAATTTCAAATTTTCACGTCCAGCCTCGAATTCATGCGTAAAAATTGAATAATTTTTGCATAAGCGCGAGGTGAGCCATTAAACGTGCGATATTAAGAAGGCTTTGATTGGTGACGTAGTGCAACGAAAACATCCATTCCGTTTGGTCTATGGAAGTGAACGTTTCAGGATATGCATATTTTTTGGCGAGAAATCTGAATTTGAAGTCCGTTTTTTACAAAAGTACACCTCACATTTTCTTGACATTCGGGAAGGTCTATTGACAAGTAATGGAATAAGGTAACATATTATTTGACGTGCATGGAAGTTAAGTTAACTTTGAAGCAAGGTTTATGACAAAGTTTTACAAACATTCTAATGCATAGCGACCCCCGGAAAGAAGTTCCATTAATTATTCATTTCTCTTTTATTTTACATTTTTCCACGAGGTTAGTTATTGAAAATATAACAAAACAGATGTTTGCAAATGTTTCTTAATTTGTTTTAAAAAGGTTATACTTTGTTTGAATTTCTGGAAATTATGTGTTGCAAGAAAAAATATTTATTAACTGGAAAAATGTCCAAATGTCCAATGTGAAATAGTTCTGCTTCCTGATAAATATTAGGTAGGAAGTTTAAAATATATTCTAGATTCGTTACAAGAACATAACTACTTCCTGATTTCAGAGGACAAAGAGATGAACTCGATATGGTCACGTGACTTCACTGGTTCTCGTATCTTATGAAGTTAGATCGATAGCAAAATCGTAGTATCGGTCCATCACTCGAAGCATCGGTCGATAATTCGTTGGTTTTGT
>JANTOQ010457572.1:0-11485 GCA_027564595.1 Bythotiara depressa | reverse complement strand
TTTGTACAGGACACATATTAATAACAGCATTTATTTGTTGAAATGTTTTATCCTGTGTAAATATTCGATTAATAAAAAAATAAAATAAAAAATAAAGTCCTGCTTGTAATTAGATTACGAGTTATGAAAGTTTCTAAGTTAGTTTCGATTTTATATTTTCGCTCTAAATGCTTACAGATATACATAATTTGAGATAATATGCAATATAATATATAACATATGTCAAAAGATAAATATAATATATTAATTAATTCACTATTAGAGTCAGGACATTATTACAGAATCTTGTACAAGGGCAGCCAACGTTTTGAGTGTTTTGGGTGTTTCTTTAAGTTTAGATTTTTGTCTAATATTAAGTTGTTGTTTTTAGTTAATCAAATAGTGCAACTTTCTTTCTGGAAATAAGTGAGTAATAATACAGTATAATGCTAGTAACAACAACAACAACAATAAGAACAACATCAACAACAACAACAACAACAACAACGACAACAACAATAATAAAACAAAAATAAATGTTAACAAACGCAATTTCAACAATAAGAAAGAAAAATAAAAAAAGAAAGAAAGAAAATTGTAATATTCCAAATTTCTCTTAACAATTTTCTTAGCGATGACTAAAAAGTAAGAAATCCAATTGTGCTCATTTATGAAGAGGTAGTTAGTTATAAAAAATTCTTTAATTAATTGTTAAAATATATTTAAATATATTTTTCCTAATTTATTGCAAGTAAATGAACTGTGAATTGTCAAAGAGGTCGTTTAAACGAGAACCTATATGAACTCAAACCGGTATTAGATTTCTGTTGCATACACAGTATAAATATTTTTCGCTAAATGCGCAAGTGGGCTTGTGCAGTAGAAATTTTAAACCGGTTAGAGTTCATATCATATTTCATGTAAATAGGGCCTTACAAATCTCATTAAGGGCCCATTTATACTGGAAATTATTTTCCAGAACAGAAAATAAAAGAATTGAAAACTTACAATTGGTTTCTAAACCAACGTCTTTTGTTTCATTAAGAACACTCCAGCGTTAATTATTTATGCTTTTACAGCGCATGAAGAATTGTTTTTTCTGATTAGAAACTTTCTATAAGAAATCTTTATAACATAAGGAATTAACCAGGGGGTCGTATCAGCTTCCACCAACTCATTTTTTCTTTATTTTCAATAATTAACTCCCTGGAAGGAGCAACACAGTCAAATAATTAACCCCTGGAAGGAACAACACAATCAAGTTTGCTATTGCTATACCTTATTTTCGTAAGCACGTTTTTTTCTTGAAAAATCGGCCCCATACCTCTTGGTTATGTTAACCTTACCATTGGAAACCGTTATAATTTTATGAAGAACAAGGGGCGTTTTCCAAAACCACCGACCACCGACCAACCGATCACCGACCACTTACCACCGACCATCGAAAATAGAAAACTAGACCGTGATTTAATTTTTTTTTTTAGAAAGGGATATTCGGTTCCTAGGATATTTTGCATCAAAATGTTTAATAGTTCCTTTGTTACGTGTGTATGGATAATTACGAAGATTTGCACCACTTTTTGATCGATACTCATACAGGACACTCAAAACGAAATTTAGTTTGTTTCTGCAATGGCGACGATAAAAAGCATGCGAAGAGACTTTGCAAAACAATAGCTGCGTAGCTTTAATCATTGGATAAGTATGTAATGTGGAAGTTTAATGTGCCTCCAAGCACCCTCGCACAGAAAAAAAAGTGAACATTTTTAAGCATTTAACTCGTCATATGTAAAACACTAAAACGATTTATGCTTTCATATTCCTGGCAAAAAAAACTGTACGGGAAAATTGTTATTTGCAGAATATCAGGACTTGATATATTACATTGATTTTAAGTACATGTAGTATGGGAGAAAAACATTGTAGAAGTTAATAATTGATGTTTTCTGTCAGTGAGAAAATATAAAAGTAAACTAAAAAACAACACAATTTACATTTTTCTGTTACAGGTTCATGTCAAGTTTTATGCGTTTGTCGTGCGCAAAGTTGTTACTTTTCTTATAAAGGAGGGTTCATATTATTCTATTGAAGGAGATCCACAAGGTGAACAAATCACACCGTTCATACTAACAGTATTATTTACATTTTTTTGTTCTTTGCTATCTTATGCAAACCGTTGTGCGTTTGTACCGGAAGTTAATATCAGTAATTTCATTTTTCTTAATGAGCAGGAAACAGATTTCACCTGTACCATAAAATGTTGGTTTTTTATTAATTTGCAAGTGTTGTTCCACATCCCGATTTTTGTTCCGTTTCCTTTATATCGTTAACACTCTTCGTATCAGATGATTTCAATATGTAGCAATCCCTCGTATTTCACCTTTTGCAATTTTAATTTGACGAGTTTATGAAATCGCGCTTATACCGCGACAAAAAGTAATAAAAAACACCCTAGCCCAAAAAATTAAATTATAATTTTGTTACATGGGTGTTTAATTTGAGTCTCCTTCCCAAAATGTCTGTTTAATTAGAAAATGTTAATGGTAGTAGAAATATTAATTCAAGTTCTGCGTAGGACCACCGGCAGCCTAACCTTGTGACTGACCCTAAGAAAAAATGTTTAGAAAAATAGAATTCTATTTTAGCTGGACGGGTGTTTAAAAAACATTGATGGAGGTGGTCTATAACTTCATATAAATTATATTGTCTTACTTTAATCACCTGGCGGAATTTGAAGTCTGTACTCCTACCAGGAGTTGTTTTATCCAGTAATGTGGCGATGGGCGTGGTCAATAATGTATAATAATAAAACATATCTATTTAAAGACTCGCGACAAATGTCATCAATAAACAATACATAAAAGGACTAAAATTATGTTTTTATGGTCCGAATTTTATTGGCCCCTGGTCCAAGTTCCTGGTATGGAAAATTTACAATTGGTCGGTGGTAAGTGGTCGGTGGTTTTGGAATACGCCAGAACAAGGGCCTCTCATCAGCTTTTACCAAAATTGATTTTACATTACATTTCAAATAATTAACCCCCTGGATAAAAACAAAATAGCAAAGAAATGACCAATAATTTGATTCCTTTCCGGGAAATGCATTAAAGGGTTAAACATTCTGATGCCCTGATGACATGATTAGTATCGTTATTACCTAAAGGTAGCCAGGTGTCCCAGCTGACACTCGTCATATTTTGATATACTAGTTTATTTGGCGTGAATGTTAGCTGTATCTGAACCATTTCCAGAGCAATACCCATGAGTTGGATGAAACGATACGATTTGCTAACAGATGGTCCGTCTAGCTTCTGATTCGTCAATTTAAAATTTAGAAAACAAAAGAGAGAACATTAGTTAGTCGTTACGACGCAGCTAATTGTCTCACAGAAGCTGAATCAGATACATCAAGGAACAGAGGAAGAGGAAGTGAGAGAATGGTACACTTTCACCGTTGCGTAGAATATAGTTAACGAGAGCTTTACGAACATGAATATTTCACCGTAGCTACTGCTCCACTGGAACACATTTGCATAAAAACCTACGGATTTTGCGAAGAGTTCGTCTTCCGCAGTGTACCGTGGAGGTAGAAACAGGGATTTAGTACAATAGATCTTTCCAGAAATTAACTTCTTTTACTTGTTTAATTTGGAAAGGAAACAACTTGGTAAAAACATTATATCGACAAACATCTTTGTTAGAATTCAAAGTATCTACGATAAGAAGAATGGTTGTATTGGTTATTGTATACACTCGTCAAGCTCTCTACATTACTCCGTAAATCCATCCTAAGCCTCGTTTTTATGTAACCTTAAAAAAAATTAACCTTAAAACAGCTGTCCCAGTGGGCACATCATGGTCACACGACGTTGAAACAACGTTATATCGACGTCTGTAACGTTTATTCGACGTTGAAAAGACGTTGTGTGACCATGATGCGCCCACTGGGGTATTTCTTTCTAGAAAATGGTATGATTTTAAAATCTTGAACAAAAATACAACTTTTTATGGAATAACCGATTATTTCTTATTTCTTTATTATTTTTTTATTTTTCAGGGGGTTAATTACTTGAAATAAAAGGGAAAATGAAGTTGGTAAAATCTGAAAATGCTCCCTGGTTTTTCATAAAAATACAAAGCTATCTAGTAAGAAGTTTGCAATAGGCGAGGGTATGCCCAAGCACTTAAGAAGAATTAATTGAAACTGTTAAAGTAGAATTTAAAAGCACGCTTTCTCTTTTACAATATTTATTTCTCCCTCATGCTATGTTGTCACAATATGTTTGTTATGACTTATGGCTAATATTTATTATTCGTATCACGCGATAACTCACCAACCAAACAAACCATAAACTAATTAAATAGGGTCTTTGTATCTTTCTAAAATTTATGTCCTTCTGACTTCCTTTATTCTGTGGGTAACAGTCTGTAATAAACTAATTTACGTACCTAACTATGGCAGTCGATTATTTTTCAAACAACGTTCATGTATGTCAAAACATAGAGGATTGTTCGTCATCGAAGAGTGTTTAAACAAATAAAGAAATAACACATCGTTAGAAGGTCATTAAATTGTCTGGATCATATAAATATATTCTCAGCTACAATTACAAAAATAATTATTTACTTATTTATCATTATTATTTTTCAAATAATAATGAAAACGAAACGAAAAATGAGTATTAAATTAAAGTTCCACGAAAATTCGATATTTTTCTCCAGCGAAAGCTAACGGCTACGTCATAATATCTAATAAATGGGGGTCGGAATATCCAGGGGATTGCAGGTGGTTTTGTTGGAAAAAATTCAAAATTAACAAGCGCGTGAGGGGGTACGTCTACTAGGGACCCAAATGTAGCAACAATTCTCGTTTCTTGAACACATACGGGGAGAATCCCAGAAAATTTCCTATGGTTTTCGAAAACATTCATTGTCTCTCTAGAAGCTAAATATATCTTAGAATCCAATTATGAAGATTACGTTCCATGTCACAAACTAGAATTTATTACCCCACGTACAAATCTGTTGGTTTAGCCAAGGCAGTGCCCTTAGCAACCGGTTGTAACCCGTTTTAGTGATGCTTAAGGTAGTACTAGTTATATTTACCCGTAATCATTGTTCGGTTAGCAACCAAAATAATCAAAACGAGTTAGATTAATTAGAGTGACACAAGCAAAGAGAAAGTTTTTTATAAACAAGAATTTCTTGATTAAACTTTTTCAGTATTGACGTGAGACACGCGGTACTTTAGTGAACTAATTTGTGCCTCGCTTACTTCAGAATGGGAAGAAGTGGAACGTTCAAACGTCTAAAATGGAGAAGTCAAGGAACTAACAATTATTAAGATACTTTGTACGTTAAACTATGTTTAAAGAATGAATTTCTAAATTATAACAACCGTAACTCAGTAACGATCAAACTATATGACGTGAAACTTTGCATGTTTCCTGTTCTTCTTCTTGTGGATGTTCTGAACCAAAAACCTGTACAATAAGGTCAACAGCAGAAATTGCGTTCTATTAATAGAAAATACAGAACTTGGGTCTAAAAATAGACGAAAAACACTCTCTGTGTATCTTCACGTAGAACAATAAAAAGTTACAGGTTCAGAACATTTAATGTATCAATCTAAAGAAACACACCAAGTTTCACGTTTCGAGCTTATACTGTTATCCACCCCCTCCCCCTCCCCGATGATGCAACCGCTTACCGCTAGAGATATGTGAAGCATTGGTCTAACTTGCCATAATTATAAAATAAATGTATGGTCAGTAATGCGCCGACGCGCTGCTTTGAAAACGCATGGAGTAGAGTAGCAGTAACCGGCAACGTAAATTAATGTAATTGTCAGATTAGATTAAAATTTCAATATCATTAGAAATCTATCAAAAATATAAAGTTGGTATTTATTTTATTATTTAAAAATGCTCACCTGTTGTTTGTTGATAAAATATTTCATAACGGTCTTGTTACAGTCTTTTACATAAAAAAAAATATTTCGAGCGATCTATGCAGATAAATAGCGGTAGCTATAGTAGGTCTGTTATTAACAATCTTTTTCTATCATACACAATTCTACTACGGAGGAGAATTAATATGCTGGGATATCTATTTTCTTATCTACACATCACACTTTTTCATCACACCAAGATGTTAAAACGAAATCAAATCCCGTAGTAATCTCCTTCTCGGAGGTCTTGTCATCAAATAATAGATCTTTATTGTACCGAGACTGAAGATTGATGATTGTATCTTGCTATAGCAGGCAACGTCATGCCCAGGGCTTTTTCTCCTCATATAAAAAAACGAGAAAAGCCCTGCGAACGAGGGAGTGAGTGCGCTTTTTTTATAACAATAAAAATAAGTTTTTATACTGTAATCAATCAGCATATCAGCTTCTCAATGGAATTTTTCCTTTTAATCATCTGTTTCCACTCACAAAAAATTCTCTTGGCAGGAAAGTAATAACAAAATGATAGGAAATGTCTAATTTTTTTTTCGTCAGTACATTTCAATGGTTAATGTTTATGCGTATATCGCATACGTGCGGTGGAAATAATTTCCTATCCGGGAAAAATGTTTCTGAGTGTAAACGGACCTTTATCTAGTTTATCTGTTTCTTGATAAATAGAAATCGCAAAGCTTTTAAAAATTATTTACTGTCATTATAAACTAAACTAAAGTTGCGGCATACAGTAAATTTCTTCTTGTATACACTTTAATACATACCCCTCATAAGAATTTCACAATCGACAGGGGTATATCTCCGCGTTAAATTATTACATGAAGAATATCCCTTCTCCTTGGAGCTCTTAAAAGTTGCATTGCACAAAACTACCCTGCTGCCAATTGTTAATCAATGCCAGTAATTCCACGAAGTAAACGTAATATTAATAAATAAATAAATAAATAAATAAATGAAAGATATTAGCCTTTGTCAGCCCAGTATTGGAATTCATAATGATATGATATATTCATGTCATGGACCTGAATGATTTAAACGTTGGGCTACGTTTCGAGAGAAACTTCTCTCATCATCGGGCAATGAGATTGCGAGTATTGTAGAGTTCGTTGCGGCGAAGCCGCAACAGGGATACCGGCCGATTAGGCCCTTGTCCCGAAAAGCTAGATAGTTTTATTGTCATAATAGTTTGATAATTATTCTGCCGAAATTAAGTTTAGTTGGATGTCGACGGTTTGTAGCGATTGTTTTTCGTTCTGGCTAGGAGGAGTTTTCGTTAGCGATGTTGGAGTCGGCTGGCGGCTTTTCTGGTTTTGTTTGTTTGCGTTTTCTTGCTGCTTATGTTAGTCAACCAATTTTTAAAATCTGATATTTCTTGCACGGATACTTATGTTAATCTTCTACTAATTTGTTAAAATCTGTTAAAATCTGTAGTTAAAATCTGTTAATTCTTGCGGCGATACGACTGCTCAATCATACAGGATCAGCTCGCGGGTACTGATATAATCTTGGGGTGGGTATGAAGAAGCAGTAGGACGGTACGAACATCCTGATGTTAACTAGACTTCTGTCGCGGTGGTGTTTCGTATGTTGGATGGTCGGGTCACAACTCCGCCATCCTCGATAGTCATTTTACAAGAGAGCCCTTCAGCCTCAGCTGTTCGGATCTACACGCATCGTCTTTCACAGGAACTCTCTTTCACCCTACTTTTCATCCATACTTTCTCCTGGTACTCTGGTCAGAGTTGGGCCGCATCCGTGAGTATGCGACTTGTCTCCTTGAAGACCAGAGTCGAATGATTAAGGCAATGAGATTGTTGAAAAAATCTCGTTATATACGCATAAACAAGATCGAAATTTAATTAATTCACACCTCCACGGGAAATTGCGGACGTATAAGGAACAAATTCCCGTATCAGATAAAGATAGAAAAATTTCACACCTCTACGTACAATGTTTTCGGGCGTAAAAGTGACACTGATGCATTATCAATCCGTCAATTCCCGTAGCTAGTTATCACCGTCAATTCTATAAAATTTCCCGTGGTTAATGTAACGCAGTCTATATCAGTAAATAAAAAAGAACGCTGGAACAACGATCAAAAGAACATGTCCTTGGTCTTTAGTCAAAGCTGGTAACCATATGTCTGGTATATATTATATGAGATGTTGTTAATATGATTTTCGTTACTCATTGAGTGGATAGTTTCTTTGCTTTTCCTTGCAACCATATTTTGTTCATGATCTATTACGCGCATGTCTCTGGGAAAGAAAGAAAATCATTGGTCAATTCTTTACTCTTTTGCCATTCCCAGCATGTTAACAATACCCCGGGTTCCTCATTAAATTATAAAGTATAACCCGGAGGTACCCTTTTTCATTAAAGCATTAAAGAACAGCGCGGAGGAGGACCGTTTCGCACAATCCGTACATCATGTTTTGTGCGGCACAAGCTTACGATGTAGTTAGTACCATACAATCGTTTGCACATCTCTCAGGCTTATTTAGAAGATATAATTACAAAATATTTCTTTGAAATAGAACTCCCTTACTATCCATCTCGTTTGTATAAACAAACTTCCATACTGTTATTATCTATGCCTTGAATTTAAAAGTACCTTCAGACACTTAATGTATCATGGGCAGTAAGGCTTAACTTGGTATAATAGGATTTTAATACACGAACTAGTCCTGCTGGGTGTTGACGATTGGTTTTAAGCTCTCCTGTGCAATCAGAATGGTAAGAAATTAACCTACGTAGGCGCGTGACATATGCGGCGCATGGTTACTTTACCGAACAGAAATTAAAATTTCAGCATAAGGCAGGGTTGTTGTTAAATATTTGACCACACTATTCTCATAAAACGTTTCCTTACGCTTATCAACGTTTATGATGATCCTGGGGTGTATTTTTATTTTTATTCTCTTCGTTTTGTTTTGTTTTAACTTTCCAACTTTCCTGCATTTTTAATCTTTTTCCGTATTTTTAACCATTGCCTGGTGTCCGTCCAGAAACGAATCAAATTATCAGTGGAGAAACAAAACAAAAATGCAATCAAATAAATAATAATAATTACATGTCTATAAACTAAAATATATGTTACAAATTATAAAAGCTAATACGATATATATCGTAAAGTATATGATGAAAGGAAGGTTGGATACATCAAGGGGTCATTGTAGTTGTGTATTTGGGAATATTTTATATGGCGAAATGATCTAAAGAAGTTTCTCAAATATAGCAAACGAAAATTCAGATTCTCCTTATCAAAGAAATTCGAGTCTCTATGACAGAACTTGTTCTGCCATCATGGAATATCTTTTTATCAGGAGTTGATGAAAATAAATTCAAAGCGAAACACTTTAATGCATAAATGTCCCCCGGAAAAGAATAAAATCATTGGCCATTTCTTTGCTATTTTACTTTTTACAGGAGGTTAATTATTGGAAATATAATGTAAAATAAATTTGTTAAAAGTTGATAAGACAGCTTGGTTCCTCATGATATTATAATGGTTTCCAATTGGAAGTTTGATATAACCAGGAGGTATGTTAAAATCAAACACCAAATATATTCTCTTGAAACATGAAACAACCAGAATGTTATAAATAATCTCCACGAAACCATCTATTATATCGATTATAAAACCACATAACCATATAAAATATATAGCAGCATATTTTTCATTTTTTCCCATCAACTTCTTATTACATACATATTCCGTCTTGTACGTACATCGAACTAAAATCCTGCACAGAGTATTTGTCATTTACCCAGTTTTAGAAGCTGTGATTTGCCATTTCCCCCCCAAAAAACACGAAAACAGAAGTCGATGTTAATGGGTAACCATGATCACACATACCATGTAAAGTAATTATCTACTTATGTTATAACGTCACAAAGCCCTCAAATATCAGTGAGAATATTAATTTTGGTCATTTTGGCACCTGTTGGCAATACACCTTTCTCCAGTCTCAGGGGAAACAATAGTTCTCCTTTCTTGAGCATGTGCAGTCTGATTACAAAAAGTAAATATTGGTTGGTAAACTATGAGAGTTTGACTAGGAGAATAGTGAAAATATATTTTTATTTGGAGTTCTAGGATGTTTCATGTTACGAGTGTTAAATATATTATATCTAGCATAGATTGCAACATAATTTGACAAAAATTATACTAAAATATATTTCCATATTCAAGCAGAAAATAAATTTCATGTTTTGCTCTGTCAGAACTCAGAAAACCTCTGAGCTAGTACTAGAGTTACCAATTTCTCTCTTTTTTTCGACTTCTTGGTCTCCCTTATTTGAGAATGAAGCTGGAAATTGTATGCTCATAAAATAATCAAAATCAAAATGTAACTATGTGCCGAGTTTTATTCAAACCCATTGCAATGATAACCGTACGTTCTTTCTGATCCTACTTGGATTACATTTGGAAATGTTTTAAACTCATAAACAAGCATTACACGTACACGGCCTTCCAAAAAGACCTATCTACAACACTTTCCCCCGCCATCTTTTCGATAAAATTTTTTAGAACTATTAATTAATCCCAGACCCTTGTTGACTGGGTTTACTCCAATATACAAATGTCTAGCGAGATTTTCCGTGTTTTGCGATATCTCGCGCACTCGCCAGAAAAATAAATACTATTAGCCACATTCATAGCGCGGGGCCTGGGACCTACTTTATCATCTTGTGGGGAAAAATATTTTAAGCTACCATTTTTGTTTTTTTTGGTTGACTGAAAAAGCCTATCTAACGTCGCTAAAGGGGCATTCCAGCTAATAGTAGGCCAAGTTGGAAGTTGAAATTTTTAAAATGCTCTGAAACTTTTTCCAGGCAAAATATTGATATTAACTAGATGTTTTTGAAAATATCAGCATTCAATTTTATACAGTTTTCATTTTATGAGGGTAGGGTAGTAGAAAAAATAATTTGTCTGAATCTTTCCAAATCAAGATATTTTGTAGATTGGTTCTCTTCTAGACATATTTTGATAATATAAGTGTTTAACACTGATACTTCCACCCAAATGAAATTATTGGGTGCCAAAAACACAAAAATAGTGATTCGAGAAAAAAATATTTTCATTTTCCTGACCCCCTGAAAAATAATCGGGACATTTTTGGACATTAGATTTTATTTATTTCTAAACATTTCAAGGTAGAGTCTTGATTTGGAAAGATTCAGACATGTATTATTTCTAGTTTCTAAGATATATAGCCTCAAAATAGGCCCAAAAATTGGTCAAATTCTTTTTTCTACTACCCTACCCTTTTCAAATGCTCATAAAATGAAAACTGTATAAATTGAATGCTGATATTTTCAAAAACATCTAGTTAATATCAATATTTTGCCTGGAAAAAGTTTCAGAGAATTTAAAAATTTTCAACTTCCAACTTGGCCTACTATTAGCTGGAATGCCTCTAAAGAAGAAAGAAAGTCAGAAGAAAAGCTAGTCTGAAAGCGAACAATAAGTCATTGTTTTAACTCTTTACTAACGATTTTGCTATTGCCGAGACCTCCGAAAGTGCACAAAAT
>JANTOQ010457571.1:0-20852 GCA_027564595.1 Bythotiara depressa | reverse complement strand
AGGGATCCGCGAAAATTAATTCCCGCGAAAAATCTAAGAATGGCCAATCCGCGAAAATTAATTCCCGCGAAATATTCAATATTGCCTCATCCGCGAAAATAAGTTCCCGCGAAATGTCCAAAAAATTCTTCCGCGAAAATTAGTTCCCGCGAAAATTAATTCCCTTAAGGTATTTAAAACCTGCTGCCGCGCCTTTTCTCGTATTCATCATTCGCGTGGACGCAAGTCCTTAACTAGACTCCACCTTGGTCTTAGTCACCTTAGAGAACATAAAATCCGTCATAATTTTAATGATACTACAAATCCGTTCTGTTTATGCGGAACTAATCCTCTCGAAACAAATGAACATTTCCTTTCCCAATACCTCTAACGAACGATTTTTACTTGGTGCCAATGCTATCTTGCTATTTCCTTTGAATAGATTCCCAACCGTTCAAATCTTTCTTTACGGAAGCGATAACTTCAAAACTACTGTTAACAAAATTATCCTCTCTAGAGTTGTCAATTTTACTCTTTGTTCTAAACGGTTTGAGCGACCTCTTGTATAGTAATGAAATGTAACTTGGACTTATATAAATATTCATTATTAATTAATCCTTTAATTAATACCTTAATCCCAGACAATATCAATCATGTGTCTTGTATTGTGTCATCCTTTTCTTAAGGTGAAAATATTTGAAGTGTTATTATTATCCACTTTTCCTTCAATTCTGTCTATAAAAACGAGACTTTGGCAGGTCAAGTCTGTCTATAAAAACGAGACTTTGGCAGGGTCAAGTTCAATTTTACTAGGACTTATAAACTTTGGTCTATCAAACCTTTATATAATTTTCTCTTTATTTGTGGAAGAGTGATTTCCTAAAAATATTCAGCATTTAGTATAGGTCATGTAGCATACCATACTTCGTAAAAGAATGGCACTTCTTTCAGTAATGACGACTGTTCTCTGGAATGACTCCTACGCTACTTCATTGACGGAAGCAATCAATTTTGAAGGATTAAAAAGCAACTTTCCGTTACTCCTTAACAAGATAAAATTAACTTTAAAAGGTTAAATTCCAGTGTAATAGCGCATCAGGAACGAACTCAATATATGCTAATGTTTTTACGTATACATATACATACACGGTGAAATGCCTGCCTAGTATCCAGAATTCTATATAAACGACCTTCCTTTTTCTATTCAAATAAAGCGTATAGTGCATTACTTTGAATTTCTACGCGAAATGACGAGCTTCAAGATTTAAAAAACAAACGATTTTGATTGGACACGAAATATTTATGTGGGCATGAGGCGGTTGGGGCGAAAAATGAAGGGCGTAGAAATAAGAGAAGGCGGAAAATGTATATACATAGTTGTTTTGAGTTTAGTCAGTATCGAATATTATTAATTACAAATTATTTTAAATATTTAAATTGGTTTAGAGAAAGGTTTTAATATTGGTATTATCTGAACAGAAACGGCATAGTGTCCCCGGAAAGAATCAAATCATTGGTTATTTCTATGCTATTTCGCTTTTTCCAAGGGGTGAATTAATGGAAATATTAATGGAAAATAAATTTGGTAAAAGCTGATAAGACCCCCTGCTTCCTCATAAAATTAAAAGGCTTCCAATGGGAAGTTTAATATAACCGGGAGGTACGCTTGTGTATTAATGGGTTAAATACCTAAAATCTCTTAACCCTTTAATGCATAGACCTATCCCCTGGCTATAATGAACATCTTATAGGAACTCTTCTTAATTGTATGAAAACCCAGGGAGTAATATTACCATTTCTCAATTTTTTTCTTGCTCATATTCACAATAATTATTCCCCTGGAAAAAACTTGTTTCCCGGGGATAATATGCGTAAGTGTTATCGTCTCGGCAGCAATTGGTTAATACATAAATACGCCATTGCCACAGATGTGGTCTTGACAACGATTTTCAACTCCGCCCGAGACAGCTTTCTGTTATTAAACTACACAACGTACGTCTTTGATGTGGTGACGACTAAAATTGATACAAATGGGAAGAAAGAGGTACGTCAACGACAACGAGATATGACAAGTTATATAAATATTGATAATTGTATCTAATGACAAACACTTAGGTATCTATGATGGTATGAAATGTCGAGAAGTGGTGCTTTTTAAATGTTTATTTTTTTGCGGTTGGAATTAAAGAAAAGAATAGACAATGTTGTTACTAGCTACGTTCTTAAAAGATGCACTCGTTTACTTCGCTTGATGTTTTGTAAAGTATATTTTTGTAAGAAACCCTTTTTATTTGTGTAACGGAAATTTTAGAGAAACATATTGGGTGTCTGTCTATAAACATGTTGTTGACAGCTCGTCTCACAGATCATTTAAATTGTATCTGCGTATCAATACATGCACAAACAAAATTTATATTGAAACATATAAATAGGAAATTGGCAATCAACAACAGCCAATAGCTATGTAGAGTTCTATTTGGTAATAAAATCGGGGAATATTCCCACGCTCATCTCCAATGCAATATTGTGTCTATAATGTTACCAAACAAAATCCCAAATTACAACAGTCGGCGAAGGAGAATGCACACAAATCGTGTGTAATGAAATAAATTTCCATCGTCAAAAGAAAAAGTTTTAAGTAGCAACTCGAGAAAATGTTTTTAATAAATCCATATTGTACCTGAATATCGTCGCTTTTATAATAATATTTCTTATCCGTCACATAAAGCGGAAATTTCTGTCAGAAAAGCTAAAAAAAGAAGCTAAGCACGAGGTCCGTAATACTCCAGGGTAGTTTAACACAAATATAGGTATGCGAATTACTGTGGAATTTATTAATGCAATCAATTTTAAAAGGTCAAATGACAAAACTTGACATTACAGCATTACACCATTGGCATCAGTTGATATCATAATAATTTTATATAATGTAGTAAGTATTTGTTACTGTTGTATATTATATGGTTAGTTCAGTTATAAATTTTTTTAATTTTCGGTCCCAAGTTAATAAAGCATCTGCATCTTCATGATCGATTGGCAGACCAGCAAAACTGTTTCGCAGACGTCCAGAATAAACATGTTTAGGAGTTTCATTAGAGGGCTCATAAAATATTACAGCAGTAATTAGGAGATACAGCAGTAATTAGGAGATAGTCAATGCGTATAATTAGTGGTTCCAAATTAATTATTTCAAAGGGATCCGCCTGATTAAGCTGATTATATTTTCAAATAACAAAAATAACTTTTTAAACGATCTATGCATAATAATTAGAGTAGTTTTGCAGATTGGGTTTTTATAAAACGCCAACGAACACGGAGATGTGGTGAAATGATACAGATGCTAATCAGTGTTCCAACGACTTCCTGGTTATATTCAACTTTCCATTGCAAATCTTTATAATTTTATGAGGAATCAGGGGGTCTTATCAGCTTTTACCAAATTTATTTTACATTATATTCCCAATAATTAACCCCCTGGAAAAAGCAAAATAGTAAATATATGACCAATGGTTTGATTCCATTCCGGGGGCACTATGCATCAAATGGATAAAGAGTAATAATTATATAACTCTGTTGAAATGCTATAGAAAGATTTTCTAATATTCTTAAGATTTTACAAGCTCACAACAAGAAGCAACTGGTTTTGAACTGTTTTGTTAACATTGCACAAAGAAACGCGCCTTTAGCATGTTGATTAAAATTTTAAAAGCAGAATAAAGTGTCGTTAGGATTTAAGACTGCTCTTGTTATGTATTAACTTTTCTTTATAATTATAATGCCAGAAGTAAAGCATGAACAAAAACTGTAAATCACACAGCGTTATTTTGTTTCATTCATTTTACAGAGAAACCTTTTAGATAAGTAACAGCTCATTTCGGTCTTCACAAATTAGGCGTCGGTGGAGGAGTGCAGTGGGTTAACTTTGGTTACATGGTGTCAAATGTTAAAAAAGGACTTGTATCAACTTCCAACGCGAGTACGGAAAAAGTTTTGTTAAGATTTTTATTAAAAAGCTTCATCATAGTTCGCTAAGACGTTATCTTGATAGCGCGGCTTAACTTTCCACATTTCTCTCTCGCAAATAGAGCTACTGCGATGATCCAAATAGCGACGCCAGGCGTCAAACTGAATACATTAGACCTTTCCAGAAATTAATGTGTCGCCACTCAAAATATGCGATTGTATAGTTTATAAAAAACGGATTTCAGAATTTCTCTGTCAAAAGTTGTACTTGTGTTCAAGATTTTAAAATCATATCATTTTTCTAGTAAGAAGCTGTTTTAAGGTTTAAATTTTGTAACAAATTGCATGGAAACGAGGATTAGGGATTACAGAATTATCTAGAGAGCTTGGAGTGAGTGTATACAATAACCAATACAACCTTTCTATATATCGTAGTTGTAATTTTCAACAATGACATGTTTTTAGATGTTTTTACCGTGTTTGTACCTTCTCATAATAACAAGTTGAATTTTTCTTTTAATTTCGGGAAAGACTGAGAAAATAGACAAGAGGCATTCTAGACAAAGCGTTCTATTAAACGCCTATTAAACGTCATGAACTGTTTTCAACAACAGGAAAATTATATATTTTAATTAATTTTTAATTATCTTTTTTGCTAAAGCTAAAAATACGCAGACTCGATAATAACCCAATAATGATATTCTCTACGAAGAAGAGTCATCTAAACGCGTGCTTTAATCCTCGCATGGCGCAAAAACAACAGCCAGAAAGGAGGGAAAAAAAAGAAAAGAAAAGAGTCATTTTTTGCCGAATATATCAAACAATTGGTCATCATTAATAACTGATTACGTATTTTAGAGTTGTTTAAGTCGACTTTCCTTTGCAAAACAAAACTAGATTTTTAAATAATTTTTCAAATTTTCGTCGTCGTTTAACAAAATATGTACAAGCGTGAACGCGCGCATTACAACGGGAAAAACAAATAACTTAGAAAGTACTTTTCAAGAAAAAGCAAACCAATTTTTAATGGGGAACGGGGCGCCATAAGCATATCTGGACTGGGGAATGGGACGCGAGTGGAACCAGATTTTTCAAAGATAAAACTGTTTTGAAAACTTTGGCAATATTGAACATTTTCGCCTTGAGCTGAATGTTTGAAGGGTCAGTAAAGTTCATAAAAATATTTATTTAATGAAAATAGTATAAAAAAATAGGGTTATACAGAAAGAAGAATTTGTTTTAAATTTATCTAGTAGGTTCAAATATATATATATATATATACACAAATTTTTCTCTTACAGGTTTGTATACTCCTTTTGTCCTGTAAAATATTTAATAAACATGGTTTCATACCATCACTATCTTCGTGGTTAACGGTTTTTCCGGTTATACCAGCAATAGGTGTACCTGAATGCCGCCCCATTTAATTGTTTAATTTTTGAGTTTAACCTGCGAAATTGTAGGTAAACCAGTTGTATTAACTTACCACATACCTATCAACATAATATAGTGATAGCGATATATTTTCCGTGGGTAGCCTCCGTAATTTCAAGCCATATAGCCTGTCAATTATTTCCATGAGGGACCACGAGCAAAGTCCGGGTTGAATATAAAGCTCCCATTTGAGCTATAGAAGCGCTTTTTCTCGTCTCTACGAGTCAAGCGAAGTGTTTCCATTAAACAATTAATAACGGAGAGGTCGTCCTTGGAATATTAATTTTTGTCGTCAGTGGCAGGGCTCGAACTCAGAGGCCTTGGATTGCGAGCGTCTCGCTCCTTAAATATACAAAGTGAAGACATTGCATTTTATAATATTTTATAATTGCTTTTCCCCCACATCTTAAAGTCTGATACGCCATTCAAGGCTTTTTTCCACTCAGGAGCATTATACAACGCACGCATGTTCTTTACACATAATACTTACGGTTGAAGTGTTCTGACGGAAAAAGAGTCGTGAAATTTAAAGGAAAAAAAACAGCTCGGGATTTGATGATGACATGTGACATGTTCATTAACGCAAAGGTTTTGCACTATTAGGGGAAAATGGTTAACTTGTGAACAAAAGAAGCCAATACAACTCTGCGTATATAATGAAATGACATATCATATTTTAGTTTCAGATGTAAAGTTTCGACCGGCTTTCCATAATGGTGATAAAGAAATTAATAAACGTCAAGTTTTTAATTCTTATCAAGTTTTGCTGTTCTAGATTTTTGGTGGTGGTGTAGTGATATGCACCTTCAGTTTTCAACCGGTGCGGTCGGGGTTCGATTCCCGGCCGGAGAACATCGGAATCAATACTCCACTCCGATACGCTTTAAATGCAGCGACATCAGCCAGTAAGAGCCATCTACTAATCGCACATTAGCCTTGGGAAAGCAAGATAGAGCGTATCTCTAGCGGTAAGTTAACTCCGGGTAGTGACGTCGGCGGGGATGAAAAGCCACTATCTGCCGTGGATATGCCCCAAGGACGTTAAAACTCTCCGGTTTACTTTTTTAAAATGTTATTTATTAAAATTAAAAACAGGAAAAATTTGTTATACGTTAGAAAAATTCACCCACCCACCCCTAATCTTAGACCACGTCCCGAATAATTTTGATCGGTTAGGTAATATGATTCTGGTAAAAATGGCATGCATATTTACGGCACTATGTTATCAAATATCATGAAAGTTATAGCTAAATCAACTTAGTCCATCGATGTTTACATTTCTTCAGATCGATCAACTCAATCAATGTTTCTTTGTTTTGAATTAATGCAATAAAATCATAAAAATCCTGTGAAAAAGGAACAAGAGTAACAAGTACATGGAATAACACGGCCATTTTGTTTTTGTCTTCTTTATCCAGTTTTTGCGACAATCATAATGAAAATTCCATGGAAGAAACCTGGAGGGAGCATTAGTTTTTCTCTGCATGGAGATTTGAAACAGCAGCACACACACACACCAACTAATACGCCCGCATTTGGCTCTTTATTGGGCGGAAATGAATGAATCTTACAAGAGCCCAGAGAATTCCGCTCTCAAGAAAAAGAATATGGTTTTCGCAAATTTTTCATTCAGATTGAGGGACTATTTTGTAAAATAATTTTTTTGAAATAAATTGATTCAAATAAATAATTATTCAGTTTTTATACCTTTTATGCCTTATTAGATTTTTTTTTTTTACCCCAGAATTGCCTAGTCTCCAACCTCCCTTTAGGATTAGTTATATCGGGCGGTGATTGTGTTTCGAAATTCACAACAATGTCCCTTCAACTATGGGCAGAAAGAGAAAGAGAATAATATTTTTCGTTCCATTCGAAAGCATTTACGAAATAATAATTATTGCGTCAAAAATAAATTTGTAAGCCACCCAAAATAATGGCATCTCTTCTCCATTAAAGAATAAGATCAAAGATTAAGATTATTGTATGAAATGTAAAACTGTTAATGATGAAACTACTTACATTGCGATGAAACACATGACCACAGTGCAATCTGATAGCTGTGCTACGGGTCATATCATCGTAGCAAATCACACATGGCTCTTCCTGACCAAATATGTTCACTTTCATTTTAGTTGGCGCACCATCCAACCAGGGCACTGGAGGAGCTGACGAAGAATTGGCTGGAGTGTGGTTGGCTCTCGTTCGTCTCACTGGACCTAAATAAATAGACGTTTACACGTTTAACGCTTTAACCGCGGTATGTTGTTCATTCAACTAGTACCCCCTGAAAGGAATAAAATCATTACTTATTTCTTTGCAATTTTATTTTTTCCAGGGGGCTATTCATTGGAAATATAATGTAAAATAAATTTGGTAAACGCTGATAAGACCCCCTGGTTCCTAATAAAATTATAAAGGTTTCCAACGTGAAGTTTAATATAACCAGGAGGTATGCTTGTGCATTAAAGGGTTAACCCTGGATATACCCTGCCTGTTTTAAATTTATAATTTTATGAAAAACCAGCAACATTTACAAACTTCATTTTCCCATTTATTTCCAATAATTAAACCCCCCTGTAAGGAGCAAAACAGCAAAGAAATGAGTAATATTTTGGATCATTTCCGGGGACACCAGGTCTAAGTTGATAATGGATTTTATTGTTGAGTTCAAGATATAAATCCTCACCAAGGGAACATAATAACACAAATTCTGAATATTTTATTATAAAAAACATGTAAAGTTTAAATGTTGAAATTGTCAGCCACATTAAGACTAACTGAAATTCCATGATGGGGCGGGTGCAACTGTTAAAACGTTTGTACGCGAAATAGACTTTTCCGCAAAAAATTGTTTTTATGAGAAGGTACAAACATGGTAAAACATTATCTAAAAAATGTCTTTGTTGAAAATTCCAAGTATATACGATAAGTACAAAGGTTGTTTTGGCTATTGTATACACTCGGTCAAAGCTCTCTACAAATATTTTTTCAGGGCTTATCCCTTTCCAATAACAATTATTAAAACCAATAAGAAATTCTCTGCATGAGTAGGGAAGAACTATTGGGGGAGGTGACAGAAATTGACACGGGATGGTATCTCTCCACCCATGTAATTATATAAAATTAGTGTAAAAAGGGCAGTTAAAAGGAGAAATAAAACTTTTATATAAAACTTCACAAAAAATACATAAAAATCAAGGGACCATAATTTTATGTCCAGTCATTCAAAATAGCGAGTTACAGGCTGTCGAGTAATTGAGTTTGGGAGATCAAACCATTTTCCAGGAAAATCTTGCACAAGTAAATTAAATGTCTATGTCAACTGTAATTATTATTATTATTATGAATTAATTAATTAAAATAGTGTTTTGTAATCAAAACACTTATCGAATGTCATTGCAACTATTTATTTGTAAGGTATTGATTTATGGGATCACTATATAAATGTTTGCAACACATGCCTGTAATTTAGCACGCGTGATAAACAAAAAGAAAGCCAATGGAATCTGTTATCTGTTACCACAAAATCCAATCAAGACGCAGTCATATATTTGTCAGTGGTACGGATCAGCCCTTTTAATTAGGATTAATTAATAAATGATCAATTAACTTTGTTTTGAAGACATTTCGAGTTAACGTAAACATTAACATATGCAGGACCAACCCTAAGAGCTAATTAAAAACATATTAGGCATAATTGTAATTGTACATGTGACAAGCATATTAAACTATTGTATTGTATAACATTTTCATGCAATATGTAACATGCCAGGAGAGGAGCTAACATAATGGCCGCCAAAACTAAATGAAAACTAACTTGGAAAGATGTTGAGGAAGTTTTAATACTTATAATCTCGAAAGAGTGAATAAATATTTAGCGTTATTTAACATATTTACATCCCCTC
Source organism: Bythotiara depressa (assembly GCA_027564595.1). Lineage (NCBI taxonomy): Eukaryota > Metazoa > Cnidaria > Hydrozoa > Anthoathecata > Bythotiaridae > Bythotiara > Bythotiara depressa. The sequence continues at coordinate 11,571 of JANTOQ010457571.1, read as the reverse complement.
ACCAAGCTGATATATGCTCCTCATGAGAAATTTATTCTTTCAGAGTAAAAACATGAAACACAGTTTCATTATATGATCATGAAATAAAGAATAAAAACAGAGAAAGGGAGGTTGGTTAACTTTGCTATAGTAGGTACAGGTTATAGACACCAACAGACAACGAATATTGAATTTTACGCAAATACAAATCAGAAAGGTATTACAGAAACATTGCTTTTATCAGTAGTTTTTGTGGTGTCGAAAGACTGAACAACAAACAAAGACAGTGACATTAGAAAGGCAAAAGAAAATATCTAACCATTTATCATTAAAAAAACTCTGACATTTGAAAAATTTCAAGGAATTTTAGAAAAATTTATTTCTTTTCATGAATTTCAACGATTTCCAGAAAACTAGGACGAACTGCGGAAAGGAGCAGATAGGGTAGCATATATGTAAAATGTCTGCCATGTATATAACAAAGCTTTTAGTGCAGTGAATAATTGATACCAATGGAAACAAAGCAAAATCTGTGCAGTTTTTTTTTTTAACCTTCAGGTACAAAAAGGCATTAAGACTTGAAAGAAAAAAAGTGATTGACTGGCTGGCATGTTATACTTTCTGACGTCAATATAAATATTAAGGTTACAAGCAAGAGACTATTAAATTATTAATTAACTAATTTTGAGGTTAACCCTCTAATGTACAAGCATACCTCCTGGTTGTATTAAAGGTCCCATTGAAAACCTTTATGATTTTACGTGGAACCAGAGGGTCTTAACAGCTTTTAACAAATTTATTTTACATTATATTTCCATTAATTAACCCCCTGTAAAAAAGCAAAGTAGCAAAGAAATGACCAATTATCTGATTCCTTTCCGGGGACACCAGGTATTGAAGGGTAAAATTATTGATTGTTGTTTCTTAGAACCAAAGGTATTGAGATACAGTGGAACTTCTGTAAAATCATTGATTGTTGTTTCTTAGAACCAAAGGTCTTGAGATACAGTAGAACCTCTGTAAAGCGGACACTTGCGGGACCAAAATTTTGTCCGCTTTGGAGAGGTTGCGCAAAAATGTTTCATAAAATCTTACATTTTTTGAAATTTCATGACTGTCCGCTTTATGGAGGTAAAATACAAAAGAAATAGTCGCGCGGGACGATAAAAACGGTTTTTATAGGTGTCCGCCTTGCGTTTTCCGGGGGTAAATTATTAGAAATATAATGTAAAATAAATTTGATAAAAACCGATAAGACCCCTTGGTTAATTATAAAATAATAAAGGTTTCCAATGGGAAGTTTAATATAACCAGGGGGTTATGCTTATGCATTAAAAGGGTTAACATATTTTCAAGATTTTTCTTTTCAATACAACTGCTTTCAACTGCTTCAGTTGTGGAATTTAAATTCGAGTCGTCTTATGAATCGGCTTTCACGTCTGATCTGTCAAACGGAAGTCACGTCTTAAAAATTATTTGCATAATCAATAAAGTATTAAGCAAGAATGATTATTCAAATATGAGGGAAAATAAACTTGTTATAAGCTGGCAAGACCCCCGTTTTCATTGGACCAAAATGACATTCCCCCTGACCATGTTTATAACAGTTAACATATGCATAATTTTTAAACAAACGATAATATAACACCAACATTTGCCAATACAATTAATCTCTTGTATATAGAGAATATATTAGTTTTACTTACTCAGCTTTTAGTTGAGGAAATAAATTTACCTGATGTTTCCGACTGGATAATCATTTAAAAATAATTCCTTAACATTTGCACGTTTTCTCTGAAAAAGAACCTTTTCCCAAGGTTAACCGGAACTCTACGAATACTGTATTCATTACGGTTATAATGTATTACAAATCGGCGTGCTGTTGCATGCTCTCGTGGTTTAATATATTGTTATATTTTAGAGTCTCAATATTATATGTACAGTAGGTTTTGCAATATACTCTCTCAAATAGGTTATGTAGGTTGTTTCACGCTTCAGTATTTTACATGTTTCTGTTGTTAGATAATTTCTAGGTCCTTTAATGAAAAGGGTATAAGTCTAAAACCATATAACTATTTGATGTACAACTTCCGACTCTTTTTTATTTATCTCTAAAACACCCCAAGATAAATAAAGCTTTTACCTTTACCGCTGTCCACTGAAGATTTATTTGACGCTGCCTTCGTAGGAGTTGCAGGCTAAGACAAGAACGATTATCATTAAATGCAATTTAGAGAGGATAATTAGTAACAATCAGTCACTGTAAAAATCTTAGTAAGCCTATTCCTGAAATAGCAGCTAGTACTCACAGACAGTTGGCGAGTTGGCGAGTGAGTAAAGCACTGGAGTCTTGGGATATAATATTCAGACGATGTAACGCTTCAAAGAATTGAAGAATTAGGGAAAGATAAAGAAGAAATCCAGGCAACAAGTCTGGTCTTTCTCCATATTCCAATAATAGCTACTTCCCCCTCTTATTACTCACTTTTGGATGGCGTGTACAATGGAAAATGTGGTTTGGCGTGACAATAAATAATACACAAAACTCTCTAGAAGTGACCCATCATATTAACACACAACACTCTCTTGACGTGACCCATCATAATAAATGACACTCACTTGACGTGACCCATCATAATACACGACACTCACTTGACGTGACCCATCATAATACACGACACTCACTTGACGTGACCCATTATAATACAGAACAATCTCTTACGTGACCCATTATAGCACACAAAACTCTCTTGACGTGACCCATCATAATATACGACACATTCTTGAGGCAGGAAATATCTCTTAGCAATTCACTATAATAGACCCTTTTTGACGTGATTCATTAACATCCATAAAAATCTGTTAGTCTATTAAGGAATGGAACACATCTAAATGCAAATGCGATCCTTCCTGGTTTCCCTGGCAACATCTACCCTTGTTCTTGTTTTCTGGGCCCTTAACGGGATAGGGACTAGGAACGAATGAATGGGGACTAAAACCACATAAATGCCATGCAGCTATCGATACAAAATTGTAGTGTCCTTGTTTCTAGAGGATTATAAATTTTCTTCGGATTTATATACCTGTCTAGCATGTTCAGAACGTGAATTCGGTTGTGACGGTTTTACTACACACTTGATGTAGTTTTCAACACTAACAATGACTTCCTCAACCTTCATGCCATGAAATGATCCTTGTTTCTCACACCGGTATTCATTGATGTAATAATTCAAATCAGATCTGTAAAAAAACAAATAAATAACTATATAAGTATAATATTTTCGACATTTATTTTTACGACTCCACATTTTCGAATTTTTTCACGATACCAATTTTTGCTGTTTTACGTTATTAAGCATTTTTGCATGTTTATTTAATAGGTGCTACACAGCTTCGTAATCAGAAAACTAATTCTGTAAGTAAATTTCCCAATGCCCATTTTCGCCATTTGACTATTTATATTCTTTTTTTTGCGGTTTTACCAAATATTGTAAAAATCATGAGAATTAAATAAGTTTCTATCTACAATTCACATGAAATAACAGTTATTTAGGGATAGACATATTTCAACTTTCTTCATCCAATCACATATTTCAACTTTCTTCATTCAATCACATATTTCAACTTTCTTCATTCAATCACAAAGCACTACGGTTACACCATTATCAGTGCATTGCTGATATAATTTCATAGCTAATATAAATATGAATTCTTATGGAAACTCATTTGAAATTCCCAGCTATGATGAGTCTTTTTATTTATTTAACCCTTTAATGCATAGTGTTCCCAGGAAAGGAATCAAACCAGTGGTCATTTATTTGCCATCTTACTTTTTCCAGGGGGTTAATTATTGGAAATATGTTTTTATGGTTCCTCATAAAATTATAAAGGTTTCCAATGGGAAGTTTAATATAATCAGGAGGTATGCTTATGCATTAGAGGGTTAAGATTTAAAAGGACGGAGACACAAATCTTACCGTGTGAAACACGAATCTTACCGTGCGAGATGCGAATCTTACCGTGTGAAACACGAATCTTACCGTGCGAGATGCGAATCTTACCGTGTGAAACACGAATCTTACCGTGTGAGATGCGGGAAGATGGAGCCAAGTCTCATAATAATTTTCTCTTTGTTATTAACTTTGGTCTCTTCAGTGGTCCGGATGGAGGTTTCTGATTCATCAGAATCACTACTCGCTACTTGAGCAGGTAATGAAACTACTGGACTTCCATTAGAAACAGTGTTAGCAGCTCTGTTTCCAACCACAGCAGTTGATACAGAACTAGCTACAACTGTTGCATTACTTGCGGTGTTCTGAGGGGTGTTCTGAGGAAGCAAAGCACTCGGTGGGGGTATAATCTGCGGGATGGTTGGTGCAACATTTTGTTGGTTCTGTTGATGAGCCAACATCATATGCAGTTGTTGAGGGTGAACATTAGGAGGAAGATTGTGTAGTGACTGAAATATAAAAGTTCCATCAGTTTGTACGTTTACACAACCGTAACCACAGAGAGTTTCCTTGAAATTTTATCTAAAATTCAAGATCAACACTAGACCATACGTGGACCATCTCAGAGGGTTAAACCCCAGGCATACCGTAGCTTTATTACAATATTTCTGATACACCTTGCATTCCTGTGACATGTGTCAGAAGATCACTCAAATTTCCTCTTCAAATTTACTTCCTTAGTTCTAACGTATTGTAAATATAATCCACTAGATTAGGGTGAACTGGGTGTCAAAAAAGGTACAAGGTATACATCAAAGGAAATAATTTTTTCGAATATCTAAGGTTGGTTTGGCGAATAATTTGTATTTTACAGAATTTCACACATGTACAGGGGAGATTACAGAATTTCATACATGCCAATGAGGGTCAACACAAAGCTAAATTTAAAGTCCATGCAGCAAAAAACTGTTAATTCAAATGGATATATCATAAAGAGACGATGGCATAGACCTTGTTTTTATGAGAAGGTATTAACATGGTACGGACATTGTCTAAAAACACGTCTTTGATGAAAATTTCAAGTATCTACGATGAAAGGTTTTTTGGCTACTGTATACACTCAGTCAAAACACTCTAAAAAATTATGTAATCACCAGAAGCCTCGTTTCCATGCAATTTTAATAAAAGGTTAAGGTCACTTGTATCCTTTTATGTTTAGTAAGAAAACTGGAAAAATTTTCTTCTTAGCCATAATTTTAAAAATCCAAATTTATAAGGCTAGTAGATATTAGTTAATTTATAATTATCAGTAAAAAAATTAGTAATTTTTTTTATTACCGGAAAAACGCACGGGAAAAAGGGCGTTTTTAATACTTCAAGTTGCTCCAAGTTTTGTTAAATTCATTGGATTCTGATTCATTGTGACCGCACATACCATAAAAAAAATCGAGTGTGCGGAATATTTTTGTTTATTTATATTTCAGAAGTTATTCATTAATTTCCATGCGGAGAAAAATCACAAAGTGATTATTATTGTCTGTATAGAGCGAAATAAAAATAAATAAATAAAGGGCTACGACAAAGTAGTCGAAAGTTGGAACTAAATATGTAGATACATTTAATAACAACCTATAAGAGAATGTTACTACTTATTATGTGAAAACTCCTTTAATTTTTATTCACATCAAATTATAATAATTAATAGGGAATAATTAATTATTCATGCTAAGATTGTTCATTCGGGACGTAAAAGTTTAGGATAGCAAGAAATAGCAGTTATTTGGTTCCTAAAAGTCTAGAATTATTTTTACAGTTTATTTTTAACATATTAATATATGTTTAAGTTCCAGGTTTAAAAAAATGTAAAAAATTAACCAAAAAAAAGGATACAAGAGCCCTTAATCCTTCAAACAGCTGTAAGATGGTAAGATGGTAAGATTTCAATATTTTGAACATAAATACTATTTTGATGGAGAAACAGATTCTGAAATCTGTTTTTATAAAAATCAAACAAAAGTTTTGATCCACAAAAATTATTTTGCTTCCTACATCTTGATTTTAAAGTTTCCAAGATAAAAGTTTTCACAGCAAAACTTTACTTTCTACTGAGGTCAGTATTTTACACACCAATTTTGGCAGCACAACATTGACATGATTTGAAAGTGTGTATGGCTTGTCATTCTACGTACTACTAAGAGCAACCTGAAAATTCGAAAAACTTGCCGAGTGAGCAAAAATTGAGGATATTTAAATGTGCCTTAAAAAATATTACAATATCTGGCAAAGTATAACGTTATCAGTAGGCACTTTCAAATCATGTTAATAATAGACTGACAAAATTGATGTGTAAAATACTGACATCAGCAGTGTATTGACAACTTTGATCATTTTTAACATATCTTGGAAACAAGAAATCAAAATGTAGAAAATAATACCATTTTTTCATAATCTCTTTATGTTCGCTCTATCCACTGGAATTAGCAGTATTTAGTATTTCTGCTGCAAGGACAATTTTAGCTTTGTGTGTCCCACTTGTATGTATGTATGTCTGATAGTATGTAAAATATAAGATATTTTTTTACTAATCCATCTCTGTAACACACATATTCTGATCTCCGTCAAATAATTATTCTTTTTATGTGTAGTATACCTTGCACCTTTCTTCATATTCCAATCTCATGGATGGCAGAATAGTAATACTAATTAGTAGAAATGTAGTACAAGTTCCAAATATTGAAAAATAGAGTCTAAAGCATACTGGCATTGGTGTCTTTGGACACGGTGGAGGCTCTGCATATTTTGCTGGTGGCATTTCCTCTAAAGGTTGTCCTGTCTTTACGGCATTGATTAATGTTTTAAATTCCTCCTAAAAACACAAAATAAACAAACACAAATAAATTGTGTAACATTTGGCACTATTTGAGGTAAATGTTAACTAAGTAAAATTAAGTATTGTGTACTTAAGTGGCAACGAACATTTAAAAATAAGTTAATAATAATAATAATTGAAAAACATGTATGAAAGCGTATTATTTTCATTAAAAAAAGAAGAAGATTTTTAAATAGTTTATGTGAAGTTTTCACTTACATTTATTCTGCCTTTTTCCCTTATGCCCGCCACCATTCAACAAAATCTTATATACACAACAACAGTTAATTAAGGAGTTGAGTATAGTTGTGACGTCACACTGGATCTATCTATTTTTAAAAACTTTCAGCAGTGAAATTAAAATGTCAGGGTTAGTCAACCACAGGAGAAGAATCTATATTTGAGGCACCATCCTCTGATAATGAAGAAATTAATATTTTTGACGGCTACACATTAGAGCAAGAATATTCTAATGCAGAATTATTGCAGATAAATGTTAATTTATGAAACGAGTCTTCTTCCTCAAGCAATGAAGAATTATAATCTAGTAACCTGGAAAATATGCATTGGTGTACTTGTGAAAATTGTATTATTATGCCAACTTTATTCTAGTCATAATGTTGTCTTGAGGATCAAAGTTTATTAGACGTAAAACTGCATATCAATGAATACAGATTTTTTTAAATCTTTTGAAAACTTCTAAAAACTGATTCCTTCAATTACTTCATCGCTTCAATGCCCTTTCACTTGGCATTAATTTGTTTACAAAAAACCTGCCCTCTAACTTCATTCTAAAGTAAACAGCTAATTAATTATTTAAAAATTTGGGGATACAATAATCATAATTAAAGAAGAAAGCATTTGAGAACAGCTCACTTTTGCATATAGAAAAAGAAGGGAAAAAGAGTTGAATATGGTATCGTATAACAGGCCCTTTAAATTCTTCAGCATTTTATTGTTTTTCCTAATCATTTATTCAAGATGAATGATATTTTTAACACCGCATGGAACAATAAAAGATGCCGGTAGCAGGTAGCGTCATGTTCTGTATGATATGCAACACTAACATATTTAAAAAATCTTTTTCAATGGAATTAAGTATCAATCTCATCGTACATTCGAAAAGCAACATGACAGCCCCAATAAAAATTCAGAATTCTTTCCAACATTATTTGGAACAGCGTCAGAAACATAAGGACATTGAAGAAATAGACATGCAAAGGTATAACTAGGATTTCATCTACACAGACCTTCTTTGTCTGTACTGACTTTCTTTAATTTTAATGCCACAACACTGAAAGCAATTATACAACACAAAACTGTTTCGTTTATTCTTTTAACATTCATAACGTTAGCGTTAATAGAGAACTTCTAAAAAGTCTTCTTTTTCTATATGCAAAAGTGAACTGTTCTCAAATTGTTTCCTCGATAATTATGGTTATTGTATCTCCAAATATTTGAATAATTAATTAGATTTAAAAGAATTGTAGCTGAATATTGTATCATATATCAGGGCCTTAACCCAAATTAAAAACATGACAATCATATACAATATGACATAAAAATGCATGCATTATTATATGGAAATATGGTATAAAATTTAAATGGCAATTGTATTTTTCCACTCACAAGAACAGTATTCAAACCATGGACATATAAGCGAAGATATGGACCTATAAACGAAGATTTTCACTTATATGTCCAAGTTCAAACTAATGTTGAGTAGTAACATTTTGAAAAAGTAGAGCCGGCGTGACATCACAAAATTAATTCCCAGACTCTTCTTCAGGCCTGTCGAGCACTGGCAGGAATGTAATGGCGGTGAGTGTGGCTATAACTTAGAAGCAGTTTAGCGGCTTTAAGTCAAGAAATAAGTAAATATAATATGTTTTTAAGTTATAAGTATATATTATGTTTTTAAGTTTTTAAAAAGGGTTATAAGGTAAACTTATTTTTAAACATAAGTTGTCATTTAAGAACTATTACCAAAAGATGTTTATTTACTGTTCTTGTATTGCTTTATGACTGGTAAATCCTGGCTGGCAATTCAAACTTGAAAAATATGTTAAATACCTCAGGTAACTTGTTTACAAGCTTCAGGTGTGGAATTTCTAATCTTTACTTGTGTTTTTAAAAACCCTTTTAAACCTTTTTTTAATCAGAGCAAAAATAAAATTAAGGATCATTTCATGGTTAGAGAAAACATATTTTTATTTCAGGCGTCATCGTTAATTTTACCTGCATGTTTTCATAAGCAGTTTGAAATTGTTTCTTGTATTCTTCCCATATAGATCGCACTTGCTGAACATCTGGAGTTTTCCTAAAAACATAAAAACAGTTGTAAAAACTGATCTCCATAACACACACATTTGAGCACACACTGGTGTGCCTAATTTTCATTTTAATTCTGATGTCACATGTTGCCACCCCTTTGTTTTGAGAATTCTGGATCTACTCCTGAAGAGAGCACTCACTCAAAAATAAAAAATTATGCAATTACTGCTAGCACCATCAAAATTAAAATTGGCTGCAAAAGCGGGTGCTCAGAAATGCCAGACTAATCAACCTGAAATTAAAAAAATACAAATACATGAAATCAGAAGCATATAAAATACACAGAAGGATGAAACATTTTGAACGATAACGAGTGACAAGCTATTCACATGATGTCAATACAAAACTAACAAATATATAAAATATACATGGTTATATATGTAAAATGAATTAAAGAAGTTGTGGCTCGAAAATCTTTTTTTAAACTCTTTAATGCATAAGAATACCCCCTGGTTATATTAAATTTCCCATTGGAAACTTTTATAATTTTATAATGAACCAGGGGGTCCCATTGGAAACTTTTATAATTTTATGAGGAAACGGGGGTCTTCTCATATTTTAGCAAATCTACTTTACATTATACTTCAAATAATTAACCCCTTGGAAAAATCAAAATAGTAAAGAAATGATCAAATATTTTATTCTTTCCAGGGAGACTGTACACTAAAGGGTTAGAGATGTTTGTGCAAAAAGTTTTAACTGTGTAGATACACAATTCTCACTGATGGTTGGTTTAAATAAAATCAATTTGATCAACGTAGCATAGAAACATTTCATTTAAAATTATATTTTGCTAAAGGTGAAATGGCTCCAAACATTATGTTTATTAACTAAAATATAGAGAAAAGAGAATGTACAAAACAGAATTAATAAATCATCCAGGTCAATGACATGATTAATATATCATATGAATTCCAATACTGAACTGACAAATGTCAATATCTCCCATGTAAAAAATTGGCCATTAGCATAGAAAAAAGAAAGGAAAGAGGTAATATCCATAACAGGTTACCAGGGAACCGAGTTGTACGCTAAAGCCAATTTCTGTAACAGCAAATTAATTGCATGTTTTAATTCTCATAAACACTAAACACAAAATGCTGACAAACCAAGTTGACTTACGGCCAAAACTGCATCAAGTTGATTGTACTTTGAACAACAGCAGCTTGCTGTGTGTATTTTGATGCTACCACCTGTTTCTTCACTTCCAGAAAAGCAACCTGTCATGAAGAATCATTTTAGTTTTAAATCCACAAACAATATACAAGAAAATGGAGACAAATATGCTACTGCAAGATGTATGCTGAATACTATTGGATTTCAGACCTCCATGAATCATAAATAAGTAAATAAATAATTAAAAAACACTGTGAAACCTTATGCATTTCACTGGATGTCAGTGAAACCTTATGCATTTCACTGGATGTTACTAGCAAAAAGATTCTTTCAATTGAATATTCCTACAGTGAAAGAACACATTATTCAGACATGTGTCGTCACAGTAATTACCGGAGTTGATTGCGATGAAAATACTGTGGAGCTGTGATACAGTGCACAGGCCAAACTCTTCACATGATATTTGTGTGTTGTGTGCACCACAAGTAATGAACGAAAGTAAAACAATATTAGAATGTGCTCCTGTAGTACATTCCTGTGAAAGCTTAAAGAAAAAAATTATATAATATAGATGCCTCATTTTGTGGTGAGTAAAGTTAAACTAGAAAAGTGATTAAATCATAACTGTCTTAAGATAGCTATTCAACACTTTGAAAATACAAGACACTCACCTCTACCTTCTGTGCTCTTTTTGACTGTTCCATGCTACTGTTAATGTAACTCCTGATGATCTCCTCCTGATCAGCTCTTTCCTGTTCACGGATAAGTCTGAAGAAAATAAAAAGGTTCCAGTCAAACATGGATATACCTGTCACATTGGGGAGCAAGAGAAACTATAAATAGTTAAGCTGTATTGGATGATTATATATGCAAAATTAATTGGAAGGACTATGAAAAGTGGTCTTTATAGAGAGGTTTTATTTATGAAAAGTGGTCTCTATAGAGAGGCTTTGTTTATGAAAAGTGGTCTTTATAGAGACGATTTCTTTATAAAAAAAGTGGTCTTTTTAACAGGTTTAATTGTAATAACTAACCATAGCATGAAAATAGATAAACACATAAATGAAGAACGTATCAGGGAAAAGGGGTACATGGCATGCCAAAACATTAATAAGTCTTTCATTATATCTGGCAAAACAATATTATATATTATTATTATTATTATTATTATCATGATTATGCCTTTCTTTATGGTTCTCTGTCTTTGAATTCTTCTTTCCTGCATTTCTTTACTTCACCATGAATTATCTTCTCTGTTCTAAGCTTAACCCTATTAGGCCTGGGCTTTTTGGGGCTCCGAGATCCTGGGGGGGGGGGGGGGGG
>JANTOQ010457460.1:0-11485 GCA_027564595.1 Bythotiara depressa | reverse complement strand
TTTTAGCAGAATTTGATGGTCAACTGCATCAAAGGCCTTTTTGAGATCAATTAACACAGCACCGACTCTTCTCTTTTCATCAAGCTGTTCAAGAATAAAATCTGAAACATCAAGAACAGCAGTTGTACTTGAAAACTTCTTCCTGAATTCAGACTGTCTGTCATCAATATAGCCAAAAGTAGAAACATGACCTGAAACTTGATCATGAACAAAATTTTTAAAAATCTTCATAGGAATTGGTAATATAGAAATAGATCTGTAGTTACTACGGTCAGTTTTAGATTCACTTTTGAATACTGGTGAGACCCTCTTCGATTTCCAACATTTGGGAACATAGCCAATCCGTAAAGATGTGTTGAAAATGTGTGTCAGAATGATGCTCAGAATAGGAGAACCTGCTTTGAGTAAATTGGTACCAATTCCATCAAATCCTGTAGCTTTCCCATTTTTAAGACCATTGATATGGTCTTCGACTGTTTTTTGTCGAATATTTTGAAATAGAAACGTATTTGGGCTAACAGGAGGATTTATTTTAGATGTTTCATAAGTGTTATTTTCTCAAATTAATATCGTTAATTTTAAAACATCTTCTTGAAATATGGTCATAAAGTCCACAAATGGCAAAAACCTTTAAATTAGAGTCAACAAATAAAGTGTCAACAAATAAAGTATACGTACGGTCTTTGTGTATCTTCTTCACTCCTATAATTGGAGACGTATCCAAGAATATAAAAAGAAAAACATAAAGTTTTTACACATCCAATTATTGCTAACAAGCACGGCTACACTGTAGCCATGATCACGGATAATACAGAAAATTAACGTACCTGGTTAATGTATGGTCACACAAATAAAATTGCTGACCGTTTAGAATTCTGAATGTAATATTCACATTGGGTAATATTGATGTAATATTTCTATTAAGACTTGGTTTCTCCTTTTGTATAAGTAAGCTCTCCTTGATTTCGATAACGTAATTAGTATATTCTTTGGAGAGTATGGAGAAGTCATTAAAGTAAGCATAATGGTCACATTCCATAATGTGGTCTCCTACAGCGTTGTTTTGAGGAGTAAGAATTCGTTTACCCGATTGGAAAATATATTGCTGTTATCGGAACTAAGGGCATCACACAGCTCTCTCGCATATAGCTGTTCTTGAAAATATTTGATTAAACTCTCTTAATCCCAGTTTGCATCTTTACATTTTCTGGATGTTATAATTTTTAGTTCTACCGGAATGCTATCGAAAATATCAGTAAAGAACCATGTATTCCTTTGCACACCTAGATCACACAGATTGCGGACACTAACTTTTAACTTATCGTAGATTGTTTCCAGTCGAGTCATTAATATCAGTGATTTTTGGTTATTTCACTAAAATGTCCATATGATTCGAAATTAGTAATTGGTATTTTCAAAATGTTCCTTTGAAAGTTTCACAGCGATATCATAATTGAACTGCGTCAAAGATAATCCATCAATGCATTCCTTCACATTTGGTGACAACAAAGATTTCAAATTCGTAAATTTGTCAATTTTGCCAAGGTTCTCTCTCATTTTAATAGACAGACTTACGGAATTGATCCCAAAACGTACGCCACTTTAAAGGTTTTCCATCAACTTTAGTTATTTCTAACTTCGACAGATTAGCATTATTATAAACATGATGAAAGCTACCACTCGAACTCCATACGGATAAGGTACTGTTCTCACAAGGAAATAAAAAATTATCTACTTTAGCAAACAAATGTCAAAAATCGTTATAAATAGAAGCTTCTTCGACATCCTTACCAATCTCATCATCTTTATCAGTTAGTACAATAATTCCATTGTCTATCTTGTCAATTAAACTATTTCGCAAGGCTTGTATTTTTATTTTGTCAGTAGACACAACTCTGTTTATCTCACCTTCAATTCCTTTTAACATGAGTTCTGTGTCCCCTTCTGATTTCCTTCTTTCTACCAGACATCTTGAAAATAGGTGAACAATGTTTAAATGTAAAATGTTCTTCACGCGTTTCGGTACCATTTAGAAATCACCTATCGCTAACGCTCCAAGGAATTTCTAGAAAATTAAGATACTTATTATAAGTAACAAGTTCTTTCTAGATTATTTACAATATGTACAAAAAATAGTATAAAATCAAAATTATTCGTAGCATTCGTATTTCCTATCAACTCTTCACATCCGTCAATTTCACTTCCAACTGTCTCATGAAACAGATGCACGAATTAATATGTCTCATTTTGAGACCTGGTTTGCACTAGATTCTATATAACCAAGTCCTATAAAGGGCTAATGAGTAAAACTACGTTTTTTCAATATTAAGATTGAGTTTACTGTAGTATTTATTTTGGTTGGGATCTTCATTTGCCAGAACAGAATGACCCAGTTTACAAATTATTTTGAAAGATTACGCGTAATACACAACACTCTCCCTTGCAAAGATTTGTTAACATATAGCATAGCTTTTTAAGTTTATCTATTTTCCAAAGTCTAGCATCTGTGAAAGAAAAGCTGATGGAAGTAAAATATTGTAACATTATATCAACTGTTTTGACAACCAACCTCTTTATCAACCTCTTTCCTCTTCCTTGATATGACTCGTGTTGAAAGACAGTAAAATTCGATAAAACGAGGTTATCTAACCATGTCCAGTTTCATAAGAATAACATTGGTGAGAAGAAAAAGACTTGTGCTTGAATGATACCAGCTGTGAATCACTTACTACAGACATTTTAAATTAAAATTCTAGTAATAGCCTCGTGACATATCTGTATAGACCACCCGCAGGTAAAATGAAGCCACTGAACGATTACCTAAAAGCTTTCTTTGCTAAAAATAATTATTCTAAAACACAAATTTTTCTGGTCGGTGATTATAATCATTCTTGATTATGACGTAAACAAAAACACGAAAAAAGTTTTTGAACCCGACTTTCAACATGGTTTCATTCCATTAATAATCCGGCCTACAAGAGTAACGAGACGTAGTGCAACAGCAATAGTTCTCATTGTTACAAATTCATTTTAAATACCGATATTCAAACAGGAATTATACGCACCGATATCAGTGACCACTGATAACAGGAAACACATACAACTATTTTCAAACGATAAATAAATGACCAATATATTAGTTATTTTAAAACTCTAATCTCAAAAGTTAACTAGGATATTATCAGGAATTTTGAAAACTTTGAACGAATCTAATGTAACTAATAAAGAATTACAAAAAGCATTTTCTACTATCCAAATTAATTAAAGTCCAGGATTTGATGATAGTTAGTTAGTCAATCATATATTCGCCGTATTTAACAAATTACATGTTGGAATATATAAACCTTTACAATAATACATAACGAAATATATAATAGTAAAATATAAACAAATGTATATAAGCGGGACTCAAAGAAGAGCAGTTTGACTATAAGGTCAAAAGCAATCCTATCATAAAACCCATGATATAATTGCTAATGAAATTAAAAGTGTTTTCCCAATTATAAATGACACGTTATGCTATGTTTTTAATCCATCCCTTCAATCTAGAATATTTCCCGATTAAAATTGCTAGAGTTCTTCCAATATTTATATCTGGAGATGAATCATCCTAGTCTAATTACAGGCGTATCTCAATTTTGCCATATTTCTCAAAGATCTTAGAAAGGATAATGTATAACAGACTGTACGACTTTCTTTCTATACACAACATACACAAAACAGTTTGGGTTTTAAGCAGGACATTCCACTAACGATGCAATTATCTAATCAATACAATAAATCACAAGTTCCTTCACTGAAAATAAATTGTTCATAGAATTGTCTAAAGCATTTGACAATGTGAACCAGAAATATTGCTTACAAAACCTGACATTTATGGAGTACGAAATGTTAGCTTGGTTTAAGAGCCATCTTTCTTTAAGAAAATAATAGCATAGGACAAGAAGAAACCAGGTATGAAAGCATTGCCTGTGGAGTCCCTCAGTGATCAATACTTGGACCTCTTTTATTTCTAATATATGTCAATGACTTGTGTAAATCATCAAGAAGCCTAAACCATATTCTGTTTGCTGATGATACAAATTTATTTTATTCTCACAAAGAATATTAATATATTATTTGAAACAGTGAGTAGAGAACTCCTATATGTTGATAAGTGGCTTAAAGCAAATAAATTATCATTAAATGCAGGAAAAAGCAAATATACTTCCTTCCAATCAATAACTGATAATATTCCAGTAAAACATCCGGATTTGACTTATAAATAGCACTATAATCAAAAGAGAGTAAGCAATGAAATTTCTTAGAGTTCTGTTTGACGAAAATCTCACATGGAGAAAACATATTGATCTCATAGAACGTAAATTTGTAAAAACATTATAAAACATGAAATATAATATAAAATAATATGTATAAACAAAGCCAAATATCTTTCTTATATAAAAAATGTTTAAAACACATATATGTTTCCTTTATTCAAGGTTGAATAAATTATGCGAACGTAGCATGGTCAAGCACTAATCCATCTAAACTGAAGAAAATACATAATAAACAAAAACATGCTAGTAGAATTATATTCAATGAGGACATGATGTCACCATCTAGACCACTACTAAAAGACCTAAAAGCCTTAAATGTCTATCAACTCGACATTTTCCAAACACTAAGTTTTATGTATAAGGTCGAACACAAGATAGTACCAGTTATTTTTCTTAACAAATGTTCTACAATTGATCACAAATACTCAACAAGGTTATCCGAGAATACTTTTCAACAACCAAAAGGTGATTCCTTATTGTTTACAGAAGATCATACTTATGGAATAATGTGATATCTGAATATTGCAAAAATCTCCAAAATTTATAATTATTTAAAAATATATTAAAACACAGATTCTTAATACTGAGAACGAAGCTATGTATTTTCAATATATATGTATATAAATTTTAACTTTTGTAAATATACTTTATCACGAAACTCATGCTAGCTCAACTAAATGGGACTTGGCGATTAAGGTCTTCTTCTCGCTCCATCCAGCTTACTACACTGACTGTGAAATATATCGTGAAAACAAACAAAACAAACAAACACACATTGGTAATTTAATAACAAATAAATAAATCTCGTTCCCAGTGCCTTTTTTCTTTTTGACTTTGGGTGTAAATAATAAAATAAAGCTATTAAAATTACCATAAAAAAATAGATACATATTTTCAGCAAATATATAAAAGGGTGACTTTATGGTCGTGTTCTGTATCTTTCTTCAGCAATTTGAAAGAATTAGAAAATAATAATGTACCTACCGTTGTTAAATATAAGTTGTGTGATAAACAGTGTGTCGACTAAATTTTTAGTGCGCCATTATTTAAAAAATGTATTTTAATTAAATTATTAGATATATTTTCTTAACCATATTTTCCCAGGGCCTTTTTTCATTTTTGATATTACTTACTGGAAAGAGCAACGTAGTGTTTCTTAACTAAAAGCTTGTGTTATCAGTGTTTTAATAGGCATGTAATTAGTGAGATAATTTTGTAGGAAAAGGTAAAATTAAAAACAAGAACAGTCCAGAGTATGTCACGTGATAAAACATTAACTTTGTATGGTAATGCATTAACCTTATATGGTAATGCATTAACCTTACATGGTGAGTTATTTTAGTAACATCTAATAACTCGTTGTCGATTCAGATATTTAGGTTGTTGGAAGCGAAATTAGTGAAAAAGAGAACAACCATTCAAATAAAAAATTCAAATTTAATTGCTTCATCTGGTATTTATAATTTCTTGGAATTGAAAAATTTTCCAAAAATATTTTTGCATGAACCACGGAAGTTAAAAAACACATTTCATTTTAAGATTTTAGGAGTTAAAACTCTACTTGATCTTAATGGATGTGTTTCAGGCTAACAAGGGAGAAGTTTATAAGCTTCTGCTAATTCGTATATACACAAACATAGTCACCATACATCAATTAATATTTCTTTACCCTTCTTAATAAAACGCCATCACAATCATTAACTTTTCTTTAGCCAATAACAAACTGGAATTGATTGACGTTTGATTTCTCTTGACTGGACAGGAATGTTAATATGCTGTTAATTAAGAAGGGAGTGTGGTTGAAAAAATCAGTCTGATGTACAAGTTAATGCAGGAAAGTCTTTCTTGAAGTATGAAATCAACCTTATATATTAATGATATGTTCAAAATTTATTTTTTTACTTAAATATTTATTTCATATTATTATATTATTTTACGGTTGTTTAGTTGTTGTAATGTTTCAACGAATTTTATCACAAAAATTTGTTACTCGTTTAAAACCACATTTTGTTCATTGTTGTACTGCAAATAATTAAAATAATAAATTTCCATCCAGGAGTAACCTTGGCTTTATTCAAAATGTAACTTTAAATGTGACTTCAAATTTGAACTTCCCCTTCCAAAATTATTAAGAATAATGTTTTGCATGTTAGGTTTACGAGGTATGAAAATGTCAACACAAGAACTTTAATCGATCTTTACCTATCTCTGATTCAAACATACCTAAGTTTACCCGTTAATTAGACAAGAGAGGAGTGTCATTACTTATTTATTTTGTAATTTTGTAACCCAGGGGGTTAATTGTTTATAATAAGAAAGAAAATCAAATCGGGAAAAGATGAAAAGACCCCCGGATTTATCATAAAATTATAAAACGTTTATAATAAGAACTTAATAGCACCGGGGGTTGTGATGGAAACGTAAATACAGTTAATGTCTAGTATCTCATCATTCCAGTTAGTGATATGACATCTCTTTATTTTGTGCATGATTTGTAGCAATGTGCATATCCCTTCATATTATAGTTGACGTACGTTTTAATTTTATGCTGACTTTATATTTTAAATTGAGTAAATGAGTTTCAAATTAAGCGACAACAGCTATTACTATTTAATTCAATGTCGAGTTAATTGGATGGCGAGTTACTGGACACGACTGTTTTTCCTAGGCGAAGACCATCACAAATTATTAAAATGTTTGATATAAAACAAATCATTTTTCCACCAAAAAATATATTGAAGAAGATTTCTTCCATATTTATTTGTTTTCAGTTTGTTAAAATTAGTAATAAATAGATCAAGTTAATATTAGTTAAAACATATCAAAACATCTATTTGTCAAACACAGAACTTCGTTCCTAGGACATTTTATAATTTTTGACAACTTCCTCACATTAAAAAACAGAAAAACCCTGGGAACGAGATTGTATAGGTGTGCGAATATTACAGGTTATTATTATGATAATGATGTATTAATAATGTTTTGATCCTGGAACAATAACAAATGTCACTAATGCTTTTCTTTCTACTAAAGAAGACAGCGGCCGCTGACGATGAGATGCGATAAAGCCCTGGGGACGAGGTCGATCCTCAAAAATATTTATCAGTTGTCAAATCACTTATTATTATTATGCTCATTATTCTTATTATATATATAAAAACACCAATATATAAGTATATAAAACATCCACAAATATCAACTGTGTCTTTCAAAGCATCAAAGCACTCCTAAAATATAGGATTAATCAATCAGTAAATACATGGTATTAACGTGCTATTAACGTAAAGATTAAATGTATAAACCCATGGCGGAGTTATTATTTTACTATAAACAACGTTGTTTTGGTAGCGAATTAGCGTCGCGTTTACATTAATCAAAAGTCATATGTAATGTTGTATTAATTATAATTAATATTAATACCTTATTATTCGTTAAAATTCCCAACAATTAATATTCGATCTACTGCCATTATTAATTAGCAAAATGTGTTACTTTGGCAATAACAATATTCCACAATGATAGAGGAAATGAAATTCTGGACTACATTGTCTTAATGAGTATTAAGAATGTTAACTCTAATTGGCACGGACTTTCAGGTTGTTTGGTATGGGTGATTGGTATGATTTATCCCACCACCATGCCAATCAGGGTTAAAACAAAATAAGATGCTCCAACAAGATCTCTTCCATTATTTGTACAACGGCTGTAGACTGCGGTTGTGTAAGAACTGATGTAAAAATATATTCCCAGACTGAATAGAGAGACTTTTTATATTTCAGCTACAAAAATGTTGCTGCTGTATATACGATATACCCAAACTATTTTATATAATGATTGCTTTAAGAAGCTTATCTCTATTCTATTTTTATTTAACCCTATTTAGGGTGGGCTCTTTGATGTACGTTAAAGGGGTGGGGGGGAGGTAAAATTACCCCCGCCTCCCCCACCTTAAAATTAGTTAGGAACGTCCTATAACCGTCTACTTTCCAAAATAGTCAAAAATAATTTTGCTTCTATCAGTTTTTGCTGACGTCAGCATTTTTTCCATCCAGGTAGCAATTTTTTAATTTTTTTCTAGGTTTTCCATTAATTTTTTACTGTAAATTTTTTTTAAAATTCTGTTTCCAGTTTCTGGAAGCTAGTAGGTTGGGCTTTAGAAATTGCATCGTTTCAATGGGTGTTTAGGGGCCAAAGGATTTCTAAGGGGTGCCGAAATAATAAAAACTTTGCAAAAAAGTGATACCCCTCTCAACGGAAGAGTAAAAAACCTAACGCCCTGAAATGCTATTCCAATGAAATTTTCAACACTCCATTGATATAAAATAATAGTAAAAGTCACCAAATTACAGCGTGATACGATAAGTACAACCAGAGATGTAACAAAAAGTTCACTTGAGGTCGGGGGAGTGGGTAATTTTACTCCACCCCACCCACCCTAAATAGGGTTAATTAGTTACTAAGACGCGTCACAACTGAATAATGATGACAGATTGACATGAAGAAGGAAGGAACGATAATACCACATGCTTTTTTGGCCTCCCATGTCACATTATTTAATACCTTTTTATTTTTTTATTGACTTGTTCAATTTCTTTGAAACTTTGTGACTTTTAATATTTTTTTATTACCTTCACAATGGTACAATTCATTTCTGGGAAGAAATTTGTTTTCTGGGGTAATGTCGAGCTGATAACCAGCAATCTTGGACAAAATGTATTGGAATGGTGTGGATTTTATTTATTTCAACCCCCACTCCCCAATACAATGTTGTTTATTGAGCAAAAGTTTGTTTGGAAGTTCTTCTGGTATCCCGAACAATGTAATAGGGGAAAGGATTTTTCTATGCCCTTCTACCTAATAATTTTAAGTTGCAAATAATGTACAAATTGTGAAAAACAGGCTGAATTCCAAATATTTTGTCCATTATTGTCTCTGTAGGCCATTTTGATGTGGGTGTTTGATTATTTAAAAACCTTTTCTTTGTAATTCGTTTTGTTGTTATGCTTTACTTGTGAATACTTAGGTGATGTTTAAGCACTTGTACTAACTTGTTTTAATTGAGTAAGTGAGACCAAAAGCAAATAACATATTAATTTGAGATTTTGACTGGATAAATCTTGATGAAAAGCAACTGCTACAATTCTTGAAGTCCCTCCTTTTGTTTTATGTATTAATATGTTGTGTTTTGAAAAGTGCTTAACACTGGCTGTTATTTCTGTGAGGCAATCAAGGCAAATAGTACAGGAAATTTGATGATCCTTTGCAACAACATCACGAGTGTGAACCGTTAAAAATTAATAGAGAGGCGTTACTATATTTTGTTTATATTTAAATGGTTCACGGGCGTGAACCGTTTCTCATAGCAAATTTAACCAAGCATCAGGATTGCAAAGCAACAGGGACAAGATTTTAATTTCTTTAGGATTCTCAACAAGCTTATAAAATTCAAAATACTTCCATCGAGTTTGCATCATTACCAGTCTCGACATCGTTAAGTACACCACCATCACGTTTTCGTATGCGAGTACTTGAAGTGGCCAATATGGGTGTTTTTCTATATTTGCTGCTAATTTGTTACTTTGTGACTTAACACCATATTTACACAGCAGTGTTAGCCTTATTTGTTTATATATAATTTCATGCATTTTAACAGGAATCTCTTTATCAATAGCTGCATTCTGCAGCAACGGGAGATATGTCTACAATTTTACTCAGTGTTACTTATTGATTCAATTTAAAACAGTTTTAGCTATCTGTTCTAACTCAATATAGTTACATTATATAGTTATTTAGTCTAATATGAGGGTGTATGCACGTGACAACTAAATTCTGTTTCATTTAGCTAGTAACGTCAGTATATCTTCTTGTAAGGTGGCATATCATTGGCGATATCATTACGGTGCCTTGCGAGTGCACGGTCCTTTATATGTTATACCTGTTTGTAAATTGTTTGTCTTTTTATTTTGTGTGTAGCCTGTGTATATCTTGATTATAGAAAAAAAAAAAAAAAAAAAAAAAAAGGTGGCATCCTGGAATATTCAGTGGTACAAAAAAAAGAAATTTTTGCTCTATATTCCTTACCAATTCTTAGTCGATCAATGGACAAATATACTAAAGTATCCCCTGTACCCTATATTCTTCCTAAATTGCAGAGATTTTACGATTCAGAACTGATTATATGGTAACTTTATTTATGTTAACATGCTCTTATCACTTAGGTAGACAACACATGTTAATTGAAGCAAATATTTTGGCATTTTTGTCTTCTTAACAAACTTCCTGTTCAAAATTTTATTCATTCAATCTTGGACAAAATATATTGGAATGGAGTGGATTTTATTTATTTCAACCCCCCACTCCCCAATACAATGTTGTTTGTTTAGGAAATGTTTGTTTTGGAAGTTCTTCTGGTATCCCAAACATTGTAACAGGGGGGGGGAGGGGTTTTCTATGCCCTTCTACCTAATTTTAAGGTGCAAAAAATCTACAAATTGTGAAAAACAGGCTGAATTCCTAATATTTTGTCCATTATTGAGGGTGTAAAAATATTTTTTAATTTTTTTAAATTTTTTTTTAAATTTTCGTTATAAATTAGTTTTTTATTGTTTTTAGATTATTGTGTATTGTAAAGTGTAAAAACGTTGTTGTAAATTGTGTTTAGATTTTACGTTCAGGGGGTAATTTCGACTCAGGGCTAAATTTTTTTATTCCCCCCAAAATTATGTTTTCTACCAAATATTTTTTCTAAATTATATGCAACCATTTTAATTTCAATTGAAAAACCTAAATAACAAGAATTTACATACAAATTCTTAACATTAGACCTCTTCTAGATCCCAATAAATATGAAATTGAACAGACGCTTAATTTCAGTAAAAATATGCTGACATCAGCAAGAGAATCACGTGACTTTAGGCTGCCATTTTTATTTGAAATTATACCCTATACCCTATAGAACAGTTCTATCAAGATTTTAACATCAGACTATTTGTAGAATCCTGAATTACAGTATGGAAAAAAAAAGAAGCCTATTTTAGTGAATTTTGCTGACGTCAGCGACTTATGGCTACCATTTTTAGCTACTACCTTTTGTTGTTGTTGTTGTTATGTATTTCGTCAATAAAAATAATATTTACAAGTTTCAATATAACTAGGGTAATAGATAA
>JANTOQ010457349.1:0-11487 GCA_027564595.1 Bythotiara depressa | reverse complement strand
CAATTTTAGAGAGGGGAGGGGGGGGGGGTCCACCTTAATGTAGTTGAATTCATTCTCCATTCTTAACGATGCTCGGGGAAAATTATATAAGATACAATTTTTAAAACTGACCGTCTGTTCATAATACTTTTTCTTTCTCGTTATATTACTACATTTGCATTTTTATATAGCATGTATAAATCGTTTAAGGAAGTCCAAAAACTCCTTCTCGAATGCGAAAATATCAATATGATTATTAGCGCAAAGTTTTCTTAAGCGTAAAATTTATTTGGCTATCTGAAAATTACAAAATAAATTTAAAAATTTATTTCGTTTTACGGAGTGAATTTCCTTCTTGGACAAGGGGTCATTTTTGAATAGTTGTCAAAATATTTATTTTATATATCTGCTATTAATGTATTATTGTTATTATTTATATGTTCTCTAAATTATATTTATTTGTTATTTTGCTTCTTATTGTCATTAGCAATATTTTGTATTTAGATACATCAAAACATTTTTTAACATAGCAATGCACTCAAAATGTGTCATTTTAAAATACGTAGTCCTAAAGATGACGTCATTATTAGGTCACGTGACTAAATATATAATTTTTTTAAATAATTCTTCTCGCAATTAATAGCACTATGACTGTGCCAAGTTTCATTAATAAATCATATGTAGTTCCCGAGGTTTTAGGTGGGGATTATCATATTGCCACCCCTCCCCCCCCCCGCGCGCCCATGCCTACGCATATGATAAAAGCCCATGCCTAATATGGTTAAGATTCGTTAGAAGAACATTTTTTTTGACAACAAAGAAGTGGCGTCACTAGCGACAACAGTGTTTCAATTTGGACAACAACAAATATCCCTCAATGCCTGGATACACCGCCTGCCTAATGTAAATTTCCTAATAGTAACTCTTATAATTTTATGAAAGATCAGGGAGGTTACCCTCTAAAAGTAGCCAATTTTACCACCTTTAATTTTCCTTTTATTTACAATTAGTAACACCCGTGGAAAAAGCAAAACAGCAAAGAAATGAATATAGATTTGGATAATTTCCAGGGACAGCAGAATCTTTAGGGATAATAACCAAAGATCCAAAAGAAAACTTCATTGGAGAGAATTCTCCCGTGATTTATTTGATATGATCGTCCTTGGCGAACACTCGCCAGTGTTTTATTTGTTATGATTGCAAAAACCGTATGTCGAAAACCTTAAAATTTGTTTGTATGAAATTTTTTCAGGAATGAAATAATACGTGAAATAATTTAATTGTTCCATAGTATAAATATATATTTTCCAGATATAGCATTTACAAATTCAGAGAAACACATTCTGCCGTTTCAATTTTCTGTTCGGCTTATACTCCCGTTCGTTATGAATGATGTTTCCGCTGATTTTCTAATTTATGGAACTGCATAACTAATCAATAGAAATATTCGTGTTTATTAACCAATTTTTAAATGTAATGACACACTGGTTCAAAAATCAATCAATTGACGGGGTATTTCATAGATGAAGAAAATGTTATCCTTACTCTAAGAACAGTAATTTCATTTTAAACGAACCTGCATTCTCGCTACACCAGCGGAAAAAACAAACATTGCAGCGATTTCATATTTTCTTGTTCTTATAAAGTTTTAACCTTTACCACTGCCTATAGACGGTTTCACAAAACTATTTATTTAGAATAACATCGAAAAATACCTTCTGCATAATTTTTGCAATATTTCGAAAATATTTTCTTTACTGTTGCACACTGTTTAAATTAAATTTCTAAAATAAAAGCAGATGAGATTTTACAACACGACACGTGTACGTTAAAACATTTTTTGAAAGTCTAGGCTAAACAACGAACTAGTCTTAATTTGTTGGCACCAAGGAGGAGAACATTACTGAGTTATCACGTATAAACTGAATAGATTTACACATCGTAAATTATAGCTTACCTGTAATTTTACAATAAAACCGCATGAATAGGCGACCAGCCACAATTTTTTCAGAATATGTTTTCAAAATAAACTGTTTTGAAATAGAAACTTGAAGAAATCGTGGCGTTCGTTTTCGTGCATAATTAATAAGACATTTATATATTTTTTCGAAATAATAATATTTTGAAAGAATTCTGAATAAATAGCTTCCTCAAACACGGCCTTAAGACAACAGTGTAAAATATTGAAACAGTAATAGTATTCATCGGACTTCAAAATAAAAAGAACCACTATTCTGCGGCTTTTCATAAAATGTATAATAACTTGGCGCTTGTGGAAAGAAAAATACGCGACTATTTTTAGCGTTTTACCCAGCGTTTTCCTGGATAATTATTTTTTAGTTCATAATTCAAGAAAAGAGATATACACGGAGAAGAGAAAATTAAAATAGGGTTTCCGGCATCCCTAAGAGTGGGTGTCACAATCAAGTGCGTCTTGTTTTTAGAATTTTGGTTTTACTTATAAAAGTTGATTTGCAGTTATCAACTACAAATTTCAAAAGCGGAGAAAGTGTAAAAGTTAAAAGTTTAGATATTCCGTTTCTTCACGTACTGTGACACCATGTTTTTTTCTATTTATTTTGGAATATTAAATTTGAATACCCCGTATGAATATATATAACCACGCAGATGTGAAAACTCCTACAGTATTATTATGATTTTAACTACATCACTTATTCTATGGAAGGTGAATTGTCAGTTAAAAATTTAATTTAATTGCATTTCCTGATATGTTATTTGTTTCTCAATTTTTGTATCATTTAACTCGTATTTTCACATAAACAAATGGAAAAATATCCATACATTTTATTAACCAAATAAATTTCCATGGTTTAATTATATTTCATTCCTTTTATTTTAAAAATAGCATTTAACTCGTCTATTTGGCGACGCAAATGTTTTTTAAACAAAATAAATGTTTATTTCACATTTTACAACTGGTCATCGTCATCATCGATAACAAATCGTTTCTTTTTACGAATGGTGTTAGCTGAAAGAAGTGAACGACTTGTTTTGTTGTGATTACTGTTTATATTCAAAGCTCAATTTATGATGTGAGCGCCGTAAAAACTTGCATGAAAAACGGGATTCCAGTTTTGAAACATTTGTTGTTGTATTTGTGAAAGTAAACAAGCTTTCTATGGAATAACTTAAAAGGCAGATGGAAAATGGTTAATTTTTGTTGACGTCGCTGTTATTTAGAATGATTGAGATATTTCTTTGAAGTTCAGCTCATGCTATGTGGTAAATTCCTAAGCTATCTGTTTTCTTGTGTCAACTAGTTGCGAGACGTAAAAAGGATCAATATCTTTATCAAGCTAGTTCGATATCGCCGTTTTCTTGTACTATTATCCGCTACGTTACCCTAATGCCTAATAAAAATAAGTTTCTTGGTTTTCGACATAAACGTCCCATTTCCGCTCATAATATATATATATATACCATCAAGAGATCCAAAAGCCCAGTATTAATAGGGTTAGTTAATTAGTAAGGTAACACATAATAAAGTCATATTGAAAAAAATTGTGAGTGTAGTAAAATATTTCATTTTAATCTTAGTTGAAAGGGATCAGGTCTTTGCTATTTTGCTCATGTCTTTGATATTTTGATATTTCTAGGGGGTTATTTATTGTAAAAATATTTTTTATAACCTGATAATGGTTTCTCGTAATATTATAATTTAATATAAGTATGATTTTTCATTACCACGGGACATTAGGTTATTTTTTTCACACACATACATTTTCCAATGAGAGCGGCTATTGAATTGGTTAATATGAATACTACGAAAGCCCAGACACACCTTTTAACGCACCCTTAACCTTATAATACCCGTAAATTATTCAAATCTATGTTCAATTCTTTGTTGCATTGCTTTTCCCATCGGTGTTACTAATTGGAAATAAAAGGAAAATTAAATATTAAAAGTAAAAAACTCCCTTTAATCTTTCCTACGTTTATAAGGGTTACTATTAGGAACTTTACAATAGGCTGGTGTTGTATCCTGGTATTATAAGATTGGTTTTACATTTGTAGCGCTTATAAGGTTTGATTTTGGAAGTTGATGTATGGTCTGGTTTTCGTGTTCTGGCAGTTGGATTACAGTAAATCAGAACAAAGGGACATGATCATATTAGTTATTTAGTGCATTTAGTGTTTCCGGAAATGAATAAAATAATAGCTCATTTCTTTGATATTATGCTTTTTCAAGGGGGTTAATTATTGGAAATCTAATGTTAAATAAATTTGGTAAAAACAGATAAGATCCCATAGTTCCTCACGGGAAGGTTAATATAACTAAAGACTTAAGATGTAACTAAAGTTAACTAAGGGATTAAGCAACTAATACGATCAGAGGGGAATGTTCAGACAAGTTGTCAGTCCAACAGCTGATACAATATTTATCTAATAGATTGACGCATTCTTTATAATACTTTACATAGCTAATGTTCCAATATTGATTTGAAGCGGAAATGCGCAACAGTTATATACAATATAATCCGTGAATAGTAGAAAATAACTCTTTACCCATTTTTCTTCAATTTATAATGTCCCGTTACAGATTATTTCTAAGTTGACGTCCAAACTAATCTACCTTACGAGAATATGGTGCTTTATTGCAGGATCTGACGTCTGAGCTGGCACCTTTCCATGAACAATCATTTTCACCGCAGGCACGTTCTGGGTTAGTACATGTTCTCGTACGTTTTTGCGTTACACCATTGCATGAACTTGTACACGATGACTTGGAGGACTATGTTGCATACCTTCCATCCTCTATCTATATTAAATAAACCTTTTAACCCTATACAGCCGGGGGATCCTCCCCTGTTTGTTTTGAACCGCTGGCGTAAATGGGCTGAAACTTTGTGACTTTTTCCAAAATTTATTTGGAAACAAAATGATGTAAAAAATTTATTAGTTGGAATATGGTACTTTCCTTGTGATTATATCCTCAGCAGGTTGTAAAGGTTGTTTTTCAATGTCATTATATTATATACCGTTGGAAAGAAAATTTGGTTTGGAAATCAGAAATAATAGTCAAATAGGATAATTCTATGTGATAGAACAACCTCAGGCTTATTTAAAAACATTTAACGTAGGTCCCAAATTTCTTAGCAACAAATATGTGAAAATGAGTCTGATGACGTCATCAGCACAGTGGTGACGTTATCAAAATTATTTTTTGACCAAACGTTTTGTGTTTCCTCCAAGTATATATGTACCAAGTTATATAGTCATTGCAATGTCTTCATCAAAAGTAATGGAGGAGCTGGTATCCTCCCCCTCCCTTGTTCCTGAATATTAATTGTCATACCTCCCACCTATTATTATCTTCTTATTGGAAACCTTCATAATTTTAGCTCTTACCCTTTTTACAAACTTTTCTTTTCCTTGATTCCCACATATTAACAACAAGAAAAAAATTATTTTTGAGGATAACCTGTATTAAAGTGATAAAGTGTATTGTTGGTGAAACAAACTCGCTGTACAGATATTTAAACAGATATTTCTGTATTTAAATAATCATATGACATAACTTTAAATATTTAACATCCTTAATTGTTGCATCAATTTTCAACATCGTTTTTTCAATTGTATATATAAGAGTAAAAATACAGTGAGTAATGTAAATTATATTCTCAGAAAATGGATTTGTATTATATTAATGTTATATTAGGATATAAAACCTACCAAAACATTTGCAACTTTTCAGGACGTTGTTATGTTTCTTCCTTTCATTCCTCGTCGGCATAGCAGATTTAGGTATTGTAGCACCGTTGATGTCTGGGTATATGCAACTTAAATCACAACATGCTCTGAGGAAATCCAAAGCGGAATTGTTTTTGCCAATTTTCATTTCAAAACCACCAGTTCCATCTCCATTTTCGAAAATACAATCCAATACTATAGAAAGGAAGGTCAATACACAGTGAACTTTCATGACAGTTATGTCGTTATACGTAGATGTGCGATGAGCCACTCCATTAAGGATACGCTTAACCTTAAATCGATATCTTTGCCAGAATTATAATTTTATATAATTTAAAAGCTTATTTTTCTATAATATTTATTTAAAAGAAGATGTATAAACTTCTCACAAGAAAAGCCCCAAAACAAAAAAAGTATTTAAAAAAATTGTTTGCAAAAAGAGAGATTAATTTTCTTAACATCTGTACTGTCTGTTACTAAGGTAACGAACATTTTTTACAAAAGATGAGTAAACAAACCCGCCTCATGAGACGTAGTCAGCTGCAATTTTAATCAATTTCTTTGTTTTAAGATTATTAACCCGTAATAAACTTTAAAACGCTCTTTCTCAGAAACGTTTTTTCGTTCTATTCCCTAACTTTGAAGAGTGAAAATGTACAAGGATAGATCGGCAAAATGTTGATTTCGTCATAGTAAGAATCGGCGATCTTTGCTCTACAAAACGGTGTCTCATTGTTTCTTTAAATTTTTTTGATCGCGAAATATGAATGAATAAAGGGGGTTTTTCAAACATTTTTATGTGCAACACTTTTTTCTCATTTTCTCGTCACTATCTCTAAAAAAATATAAAAATGAGGCACGCTTTAGGAGTTGAGAACATGAGCTTTCGGTTGGTATAATTTTCAACTAGAACACACGAAGCCGCTGTGTTGTACCTTATCACTCTTCGAATATTGACAGGAAAAATGGTGTTCGAACATTTATTTCTTCTTTTAAATAAAATATTAATAAATAATATTTTTACGGTGAGATTGACTATTTATTAAGCGTTTCAAACTTATATACTTTTATGACCTGAAAATAAATATATGAAAATATATTAATGATTTTCTTCAACCCTTAATTATATATTTAATAAAGATTGCGATCAACATAAGAGGATAAAAGGACTGTTATAATAATATTATTATTAGTCAATGACGAAATTTGAGAAAATATTTCTAGTTTCCTTTTCCGCATTATGAAGCAAATTAATGATATATAATTTAACTGTATTCATACCGGGGGTTGGGTCTTTTTGGTTTTCGCTATAATCCTTTGTTTAGTCGATCAATTAAGTTCAAATTTTCTGACTTTTACTACACAAGAAATCGTTGAGCATGCGCATTGGGAGTATAGGGGAATACAAAAGGAAATATTGAAAGTTTTTTTTATTGCAATGTTTGTCGACTATACGAGATAGAAATTATATTCATGTTTTTATGGAGGTAAAACATATTTTAGATTCTAGGTTGATACTTATTAGAAAAGAAAAGACTGAACAATTTAGATCCCAGTCTCCTGACTGAACCTATTATTAGTATGAGTTGACATGTGTTTGGCTATGTTTATAAAAGTTTGATTGCCAAAAATGTGTCTCCATTTTCCTTAGTTTCACTATTTTTTTTAGCAAGGTAATGGTTAATGTCAAATGAGTAAATTAGTGGCAAATATTAGTCCCTTTTCATCTCCGTTTATATTTGAAAATCTTTGGGCAACGTTTCGTTTTATAGTAGTAAAAAGACTACGAGAAACGGTTTGATTTTACTATAACGTCGAAGACCTGAAAAAGTATGTTTAGATGGAGATTACCAATTAATGTGGTTGTTATTATATCATATGTTGGGCAACGTTATCGAATCGTGATTCTTTGTAATGTCTATCATGTGAGGATCCGCCCCTGCCATTGCCAGAGCTGCATTGCACTGGACGGATTCAATATATATATATTTTAATAAATCATTATAAGGGTCGTCATACACTACGCCACCATAATATAAATGCGATATGCCGAAATATTTATAAATGCAGAGAAGTCCACTACGAGGGATATATGTACGTAGGTGTCTAATTAATCCTACCTCTTCATTAGTCTTGGATATTTTTTCTTTAAGATGATGAAAGTGTTTTTTATCGAGAATCATGCCTAAATGTTTGTGAGACTAGATAGCAGAAATAGTATTAGTTGGCCCATTCCCGTGCATAGATTTCTAGAAAAACAGGTTTCTACAGCTTGCTTAAATGGATCTAATTGGATCAGGATTATAATATATTATTCGACATTACTAGAAAAATGGACCTAATTATCAGCAAATACTTTGACCTTTGCTTCAAGGTATTTAAATAGTTAATAAAGATGAGAAAGAAAAGTGGTCTTAATATAGAACACTATGGAGCTCCTGCTAATACCGTCTTCCAAGAAGGGTTTTGATCATTAGGTGCTACTCTTTTCTATCGAATAGACAAGATGTTTTAAGATCTAAAAGTGGTCCAGTAACACCATAAACATTTACGTTCTGCAGCCGCCCCGATACTAAACTCGGTCAATGGCTTTTGAACTGTTAAGAATTATACCTCTCTCCTGCGTCAAATTTAGGAAGATTTTATGTGTAATAGCTACCAAGTGAGAAACTCACAAGTCCTTCTTCCGAAAGCCGTATTGACAGGGAGCAAGAAGACACTTTACCACAAAATAAGAATGAATTGTATATAAGATACATTTTTCGAACAATTTCCCCATCATTCTCCTATATTAATCTATAATTGTTTAACGTGCTTTCGCCGTTCTTATTAAAAACAGGCACCACGTTAGATTTTGTTCCACATGCTAAGGAAAATTTCTGAGGATTAAGGAAACGGATGAGAGCTTTTATTTTGTCGGTAAAAAAACTTCCTTTTGAGGACAATATATATTAAAGTGTTAAAGTTTATTGACGGTGAAACAAACAGACTGTACAGATATTCTAACAGATAATTCTATATTTAAATACTCATATAACATGGTTACAAATACCTGACAGCCTAAATTGTTGCATCGTTTTTTTCAATTGTATATATAAGAGTAAAGTTATTATAGGAATACAGTGAGGAATGTAAATTATATTCTCAGAAATTAGATTTGTATGACATTAATGTTATATTAGGATACATGTAGAAACTCACCAACATATTTGCAACTTTTCTAGGACGTTGCACTGTTTCTTCCTTTCATTCCTCGTTCGCTGTAGCAAGTTACGCTTCCAGATTTAGGTATTGTAGTTATTGCAGTACCGATATCTGGGTATTTGAATTTTAAATCGTAACATGCTGTTAGGAAACCTAAACCGGTATTCTTTTTTCCAATATTCATTTCAGAACCACCCGTTCCACCTCCATTTTCAGAGATGCAATCCAATTCTATAGAAAGGAAATTCAATCCACACTAAACTTCCATGACAATCAAGACATTGTACCTGTGGCACACGACAACTCACATCATTAATTAGTTCCATGTGAATAAAAATAAAAATAAAAGTAAGACGACAAAGGAAGCCCAGTGTCTCATTTCTGCTTAAATTTTATCACATTGAAATTTGTCCAATGACATACTTACGGTTTCGTTTTCACTATTATAAAGTACAGTAATGTTATTTGAAACTTAAATTGAGTAGTATTGCTACAAGGTTTAAAGTTTTTAATCTTAATTATTTTATTTAACCCTATTTCACACGGGATGAGCTTTTGGTATAATATCATTGTTCTACATGTGGGGCTTTTTTGTCTCCCACTTTTCTCAGCTGCTACAAGTGCTATGGCCTTACAACGTGAACGAAGGTAGTTCTAATTAAAATATTAAAATGGTAGCCATAAGCCACAAGGTTTTTAACATAATTCATCTTCTACAAACAGTCTGATATTAAAACTTGGTATTATTGTTATCTTGGTATTGTGTTTAATTTCAAATAAAAATGGCAGCATAAATAGCTGTAATTTTCTTACTGGTGCGGGCATATTTTACTGATATTAAGCGTTTTGTCAATGTCATATTTCTTGGGATCTACAAGAGACCCAGTTTTAAAACTTCGTCTGTAAACTCTAAAATTACAATGGTTGCATATAATTTAGAAATTATATTAGAAAAAGCTGTATGAATGTAATAAAAATATATTTAAAAAATCACAAAGTTTCAAAGAAAATGAACAATCGAATAAATATTAATTAAATAATGACTTTGGCTGGGGAAAAGCCCACTCCCCCCATGTGAAATAGAGGTAACTTACTTAACATTTAGTGATTCAACCTATGCTTGCATATATCTTTGGTATTATTGGTATCAAGTATGATTATTTTTTATAAAGAATATTGCTATTTTAAGGAGCTTATAGAAATGCCCATTAATGTTTGCCATATCTTATGAATGAACTAACATTTGACAGCAGCGAAATCGATATTATATCCTAAGCCCTGTAGAAACTGTTGAATGTAGTTTTAGGATGTCCCCAAATTTGCATACTGAAACTGATTTTTCAATGTCAACTCCCTGACTATTTTCTAAGTTTTATTTCGACGCTACTCCTGTATGATTAAATTGAATAGGTTATGTGAATGTCTTAAGGTGACGGTTAATCATGACTGTTGATAGTGACAAAAACAAATAAAGGAATACGAAATCCAAAGTTACTTGCTAAGAATTGCCAAGTAAACTTTTCTCAATGAAATTCATGAAATCTAGCGCCGTTAAACCATCGCTATTCTCCAGGGGGAGGTTAAGAACATCCTAGCTTACCATCATCGCCTTCTAAGATTTTACTGCCGTGATTTGAATTCGCAGTATATTCAGATAAAGACAAGTATTAAATAAATAAAAAAGATGTTTTCAACGTCATCGTCTTGGGTCCTCTTTAACTTACGTCCAAATATGGTCCCAAACTGCTTTTAAATTTCTACTTCTTGCCAGAATAAATACGTGAGAAATGAGCAAAAACGCTTACGCGATAGTAAGATCTAATCCAGTTGGGTTCATATCTGTTGTCGTGAAAACAAGGGTTTAGAATCGCCTTTGCGTTCGCTATTGTTGCACGGCACACTTTATTTATTTAACGCAGAACAAGTTTGACCAGCATGTGCCGGTGGATGATTAGTGTACGTTCTTGTTCGAGTCTTGTTCCCAGCATTGCACGACTTGGAACATGAGGACCACGATGACCATACAGAATACTTTCCATCCGCTAAAAGCAGTAAATTACAGATTGCATTGATATGAAATTAAAAATAGTGATTGATAATGGTGTTGCATTACTTCTCATTTAATTTGATTGGCATAGCCTATTAAAATTATATACTTCCTACATAGTCGTGGGAAATATGGAAATAACTAAATGACAAAGGCTTGTCGCAACTTAAATTTAACTCTCTTTAAAGCCTATATATTGCAAATAATACTTACGTATCAACTCGCAGCTTTTCCACGAGGTAGCACAGTTTTGTCCAGTGGTACGTCTTTCATTATAATAATTAATGCTACAAATTTTAGGTATTGTCAACCTTTAATTTCAATATGTTTTACTTTCAAATCAAAACAAGCAGCCAGACACGCAGCTGGGGAAGCCTTTATACCCAATTTCATTTCAGATCCGCCGGTTCCATCACCAGGCAAAAAGGCAGAAATCATAACTTTACAAAAATGTATTTATTTGTACGTATTCGTTTGCAGTCAAATCGCTGGAAAAAAACGTTTTTAATTTTTAAATAATATTAATTAACAATTTAAGAAACTTT
>JANTOQ010456794.1:0-11489 GCA_027564595.1 Bythotiara depressa | reverse complement strand
GATTTTATCAAAAACTCTAAGAAAGCTCTAAGGCTTAGGGGATCAGACCGAAAAAATTTCGAAAATTCTCAACTTTTTACATAACACAAAAAATCGCCGCCGAATACAATAACTGGGAATCCTCCCAGTTAATTATCTTCTTGAATGTAATAAATTTTATAGTTTATATATGAACGTTTTGACGAGCCATTAATATAAAAAGTAACCACGTCGTGACCTGCTCGTACTTTTTTTTATTATTATTATGATTTAATGTTTTTGTTTTTCTTTACCTTAATCACTTATATGGTGTTTTTCGTTTTGTCCCATTGTCCTTTTGCTTTGTTTTTTTTGGGTTTTTTCTTATTTTATTTGCTGTAATGTTGTAATGTTTTCTTTTCCTGGAATAAAAAGTTAAAAAATAAAAATAAAAATAAAAAATAAAAAAGACAATGATGACGTTGATGGGAAAGAATAATTTAATAATGTTAATATAGAAAGAAAGTCAATAGAAGCTAATGAACAAACATTGTTCATAATAACAAAGCATTACAAAATTAAATCCCAGTCAAAAATTCCACGAATGCCAAAATGTTGTCGTGAATAATTACCTGGAAAATCAACACATATTTAGTAAAACACGTCCTGGTAACAATTGTGAAACTAAATCTGGTAATAACATTATAATATTAAGTGATAGTATTCCGAAAGGTTTCCGAATGAGAGAGTTTAACCACTATGTTAATCATGATAAAGCGCATCTAAAGGCGTTTCCTGGCTCCACAGCTAAATAATTAGAATACTACCCAATATCAACTTTAGAAAGGAAGTCAGATCAATGTATCACCAATGTAGCATGCAACAACTTACTACATAATCCAACCTTGATATAACATTAATTATCTTGGAGGTAAATACACGGAGTATAACGTAAAGGACATTTTTATATCCAGTATTTTATGTCCGAACAGAATAACTCAGAGCCTAGTGGACGAACTGAGTAGACTCATAGCAAATATTTGTCTTTCTTCCGGTATTCAAGGTATTTCTTCTTTGAATTAACTTAGGACTGAAATTAAATTATTGTTTTGGGTTGATATTAATACGGAGTACATACTTTAAACAAATATCTCAGCGAATATGACAATTTATTTCTTTTAGGAGATTTTAATTCAAAGGTTTTTGAAATAGAAATGGAAAGCTTCTTGGACCTGTATAATTTAAACAATTTAGTTAAAAAACCGACCTGACACAAAGATCCATACCATCCAAGTAGTATTTGATCTTAATATCGCAAACAGACCTAAATGTTTTCAAATCACACGAATATTAGAAACTGGTCATTCAGATTGCCATAAACTCATTGTAACTATCCTGAAAATGTATTTTGATAAGTCATCCCCTAAAGTAACTACATATCCAGACTTTTGCTAATGATTTGAAAAAGGAGCTGCAATATTATGTTACTACACATTTGAAAAAGTTTACCTAAAACATTTTAGTAAACACGCTCCTTCAAAACAATCCGCGCCAACAACGCTCCTTTTATGACCAGATCTAGGTTACTAAAAAAATACCACAAAAGAGCTTACAAAACACAAAGGAATAATTATGTTAACATTTTCATAAAAGAAAAACAACGTTACTATAGTAACATTATTCAAAACTTATAAAAACGACCCCACAATAACAAATGAAAATATGGAAAATGAAATTAATAATCTTACAACTAATACAATTACATCTTATAACGATATCCTAGCAAAGATAGTTCTCAAGAACTGTGACATCGTTTCTACTTATTTAATCTCCATTTAAAACAACATTTTAAACTCTTCAGTTTTTCCCTACTCAGTATAATATACCAACATTACAACAGTACACTAAAACGAAGAAACAACAAATAAAGAGCATTATATACGTAAGTATTCTCCTAACAATATCTATAAATTATTTGAACATGTTATGTACAGTCAAATAATATAATTAATATAAACAAATATATATCCTCTTACCTCTGTGGATTTAGAAATGTATATAGTGCGCATCAATGCCAAATAGGCGAAAGCAGCCAACGGAGGTGTTCTAGGAAGTAGGTGTTCTAGAGGTGTGTCAGTCCTGGCAAATAGAGCTGTTCTAGAGAAATGATGAGCTTGGCTTTCTTGGCAAATTGAGCTCTCCTAAAGACTAGATTTCACTTTCCTGGAAAAATGAGCTGTTCTAAGCAATAAACGATCCTAATGTCCTGGCAAAATGAGCTGCTCTAAGAGAAAATTACCACCTTCTTGGCAAAAAGAGGTGTTCTAAGAGATATAAGAGCGCTTCCTGGGAAAAATAGGTGTTCTAAGGAAACCTCAATTTTACAAGAACGTACTTCCTGGCAGTTAAGGACACCTGTTTTCTTAGAACAGCTCTGTTGGCTACTTCTGTATAGCTATGATCGAAAAATGAGGGAATTAAATTATGATTCTTAAGGAACATCCATTTATCTGTTACTTGTGTAAGATTTCAATTCTAATCATGGGTACGTTTCTACCCAAAACAGGCGGATCAATTAAAAGAACCTGCTAAATATCCCCCTAGCAACCATTATTTCCCTACCGTTGCATTGCTATTTAACCTTCATCAGAGATCATAGAAGGATTATTCACCGAAAAACACCTTCACTTACGGTTTTATAAATAATAGCCTCTAACATCAAAACATTTGTTGAATTGGCAGAGCTGTTTGTAGACGGGAATTGGGCCTGATTTACACAAAACACCATATGAATATATTTCATTACGTAAAAGAATGTCACGGAGGAGGAGATCTCAAGAAAATGAGGATATTATAGAACTAACAAAGTAACCACAGATACTTTTTTCAAACATATTTGAAGGAAGAAAATTTCCTAAATTAAATTATTTACAAATTATCAAAGCAGATCTTGTATC
Source organism: Bythotiara depressa (assembly GCA_027564595.1). Classification (NCBI taxonomy): domain Eukaryota; kingdom Metazoa; phylum Cnidaria; class Hydrozoa; order Anthoathecata; family Bythotiaridae; genus Bythotiara; species Bythotiara depressa. The sequence continues at coordinate 8,574 of JANTOQ010456794.1, read as the reverse complement.
ATTAAATTCTTTTTCAGAGCAAGGGGGCTTAGGCTTTATCTTGTAGTCTCGTTAGGAAATTTGTTGCAAGCATTTTAACAATTTTATCACGTCCTTCTTTACGACATTTATCGAGTATCGCTTGACGTCCGTCTTCGTTGAAGATATGCTTCGTTTTTACTGATTTGCTGTTTGAGAAACAAATAGCGTTGTTTTTCTGTGATGAAATGCTGGAGTTCTTCGGATTGTAATCTTCCTATTCTGTATGGCTCCGGAAACAAAATTATGAATATTATCAAACTTGTCTGTGTCAAGACTGTGATTTTATTATTTCTTAAACTCTGCATCGTACAACTTGATGAGGACCTTCGTAATTGTGCAGCTAAATGACAGATACGATGATAACTATCGAGCATTATGCTTTGAAGGTATGGCAGTGCAGCAATAACACGCCCTCCAGTGATAACTGTCACAGTGGTGAAGGTAAGGTCTAGGATCCTTACGCCATTAGAAACTATCTTCAATCTCCTATTTAGAGAATCTTCTGTTTAATCTCGGTCTCAGAAATTAAAACGGCAAGGTCCATGTGGACGAATTTGCATTTTACAGATTTTATTTATACCCATGCCCTGTTTCGCAGATTAATTAAATTTTTTGAGTGCTTTGGTGGAGATTGCCTAAAAGATTATTTTATGGTACGATTTTATTTATTACTCCTGCAATGCAGAATAGATGTTTGCCTTTTCATGAATGCCATCAATATTTCTAACGGGCGTATTCGAGTGTAACGCCCTTCTAGTTTTAACTCATTCTGCCTGGAGAATATATAAAAGAAAATTAAATAATATTTTTTTATTTATTTTTTTAATGAATAAGTAAATAAATATGATAAATATTTATATTAATTGATTTTACTTTTCATTTTCACAGTTTCTAAAGGCTGGTTTCCTATGCAACTGTTGTGCGATTTAACGGGAACACTTGTCGCACACAACCTGTTAATGATCGTGCAACCCAAATCATGTTGTGCAACGGAGCAACACATGTCGTAGAGATAGAATAAATATAATTCTACAACAGTTGTGCGATTCTGTTGTACGACTACTCCGCGCCAATTGTTGTGACAGTTTTACAGCCATCGGAAACCAGCCTTAAGAATCTTCCAAGCGTGTTTCCTCAACTTGGCTCTCCCCAACAACATGAGTATAGGATCACATGATGATTCTAAGCAATGACATGATACATTAAATACAGGTTTATCTTCTGGTAATAAGTGTGCGCACTTTGAAGATGATTTAATGCTTCTAAGTATGAACAATGTACCATATGTCACAACAAATGATATCATTGGAGCAAATGTTAGAATTTCAAATTTTAAATGTCCAGGAATTTCTTGATTCTTGTCTCAAGGATCGTCTGATCTTGCCACTACCTTATTATCTTTGTAAAAGCGATCTGATTTAGTACTCTGCCCCTCATTGATTACACCTATTTTGTTACCAGAAACACGATTCTCAGCATAATTTAGATGATTTTGCTCAATTTTGAACGCATGAAGTGGTGTCGAAATCCTTTTGCTTACTGCTGATGATATAACCTATCTAGCACATATTCATATCGATATCTTTGTCCATCACTTCTATGTTGGTATAAACCACGTTGTGTCGAATATTTCCTTCATTGTTGTCTTCCTTAAATGTTCCCAGTTTAACGTTTAAACTAACTTTCTTGCGTGTAACAATATACACTATACTATTGATGAATAATATACTAAGTCCTGGTAACAAAATGTTCATACAACTAGTGAAGTTATGATGTGTAGATAAGGTGTTCTAGAGGTGTGTCAATGCTTGCAAATCGCACTGTTCCAGAAAAATAACCCGTTCTTAACCCGTTAATGCACAAGCATACCTCGTGGTTATATTTAACTTCCCATTGGAAACCTTAATAGTTTTATGAGAAACCAGGACCTCTTATCAGCTTTTACCAAATTTATTTAACATTATGTTTTTTTCAATAACTAACCCCCTAGAAAAAGCAAAAATAACAGAGAAATGACCAACGATTTTATTCCTTTCCGGGGACACTCTCTCCTGACACATTGAGCTGTTCTAACACCAAATCTTCTATATCCAGGCATATAGAGCTGTTCTAGGAGATGTATTTTTTATGACGTCATGGAAAATATAAGTTTTCTAAGAGAACATATTTCTTTTCTTGGTGTTAGCTGCTATAACACCAGGTTTTCTTTCTGAAAAAGAAAAATGCCAAGAAGTATCACTAACTGTTGGTTGAAGACCAGACTAAATATTTCCTTATTACGTTCATGCTTATTATGCATTCGAGGTTCAAGATCGGTACGATCGGACACCTTTGTGGCAGTTAATGAGTGTAAATATACATGAATATGCATGATTAGAATCCGTGGATCATTTCCAGAACATTGGTTTTATCTTTATTTATAAAATATGTGTTTATTTATATATGTATATATGTAAATGTAATTTACGGATATGTATTTGCCTTTTGCACGAAAGAAAGTTATTAGTAGTAAAAAATAAAAAATATAAATAAATAACACCAGGCAATGTCCTGGTAAATTGAAGTGTTCTAAGAGTAAAACTTTATCTGACTTCCTATCAAAATTAGGTATTCTAAGACAAAACGTATTTTCCTGGTAAAGTAATGACCTATCCTCATATTCCAGTTTTGTGGACGCCCTACCCAATAGAGAGGGAACATGAAGGATTGAAGGTTTTTAAGGTAGTTTAGGATTAGCTCCAAGAACATATCTGTGCCTTAGAAAATAAAGAGAAAATGAAGAGATCATTCTGATGGGATACATTAACTGCGATTATTTGCGATTATTTGCTGGTGCACGTCTAGCAAATGTGCTGAAGAAGCTCTGTTACGTTCTTAATTTAAAAGTAACTAATATCTTGTCAAATAAGGAAAAGGCACCAAGAAACCTGTCACCAGTGGCTGTTTTCTTGGTCAACGATTATACTTTGATTAACTTGTGACTTGCAGTTGACAAAAATATTCCTTTATATAATACCATATGGTTGATGTAGAAGAAAGAGGAAATGTTTATGCTATTTTCACATTAAATAAGACCTTCAATGTCGATCCGCGCGAACAACTCTCTTTCAGTATGCACAAGAAAAGGACGCTTTTGTCCGTGCGTTCAAAATTGCAACCCGATTTTAAAACCGATCTACATTTGAGCAAATTTATTACCAATTCTGACATCACATTCCTCACGCAAGCACTTTGGTAGTATTCCTACTACTGCGGCATACGCTCACTTTCTCATAAAGATTTCATAACTACCTGCAGATCGTATTTGGTCGCAGAGTCAGGAGCTCAATTTACCAGGAAAGGAAAACCTGGGGTTTAAAATAGCTAGGAAAGATAAATCTGGTATTTAGAACAGCTCATTTTGACTGGAAAGCCAAATTCATCATTTCTTTAGAACACCACGATAAACAATAATGACCCCTTTATCTCTATTACTAATTTGTTGGCTTTCATTCCTTTTATTGAGGGGTAAACACCACCTAAATTCTCAACAACGACAACAAATATTCATGATGATTCTAACTCAAAATTTACCGCTGATTTCAATTTTTTTTTTTCTTTAATTTATTTAAAGTTAACAAGCCACAGTAATAGATACATAACAATCTAATTAAATTCGACTATACAAACACATAAATACATAATGATAATAAAAAATTTAATTTTACATATTAAAAGTTACATTAAAAAAAAAATAACCGTAGGAATACGAATAGGATATTAAATTATCAGATAAAAATTATTTCTGTGATATATATTTTACATAATGTACATGGGCATTGTGTTGTGGTCCATTTTTTATTTTACTTTTAAATTCTTCCAGGGAATCTAATGCCTTATATTCATTGGAAACAATATTCCATATCTTAGGGCCTAAATAAGCTAAGGAGTTGGGTCCGTAGTTTACTGTGTATATATTTCTTTCTCTGAGATTAGACTGGTTTCTTAGTTCATATGAAGGGTGAGTTATTTGAAAAACCGAGCTTAATATTTCAGGTGTTAAATTATTTTAAATTTGAAAATTTCAGTAGCTAATACCTGTAGATTTCGTTGATGAATAGTCCAAGAGTTATTTTTTGATAATAATTCACAAAAAGTTGTTTTGTTATCAAAATAACCATAAAGAACATTCGTGTATTCTGTTTACTCTATTATTTAATTTTCTACTGTGAAACATCCATGTAAGTGGACAATAAGAGAATTGTGAGTTAACAAAGGCGTTCAAAACTAACTTCTTTTGATCAAAATACATGTAATTACAAATCCTTGCGAATGCATTTAGTTTTTGACTGGCCTTTTTACAAAGTTTATATACATGTAAGTCAAAGCTTAATTTGTTATCAATGGTTATTCCTAGTAGTTTTTCAGTGGAGCGGTTAGTAATTATCGTGTTGTTTAAATTAATTGTGATAGGGTCTGTGACACTTAGTAAAAGATTACATTTTTTCAGGGTTCGCTTTCATGGCATTTTTCCCAAACCATTCAAATAGATTTAAGGATACATTTTCAAGCTTATGAATAATTTGCTCTATGGTTTTATCACATGTGTAAGGAGTGGTATCATCGGCATAATTACTGAAATCTGTAACATTTATTATGAGAAATATGTCGCATATATAGATGTTAAATAATAAGGGGCCGAGAATAGAACCTTGCTCAGATGGGTCGTGACGAAAGGTATGATGTTATTTTTATTCGTTGGTTTTGAAGCCGGCCGGTCCTTGTAATTTTGCGTCGTGAAATCATTTGTTAATTATGTTATCTGGATAAGCGCATTTACGTAGCCAAGATCTTAATTCTTGAAGACGAAACTCCATTTTTTCAGTATTTGTGACGAAGACAATTATCCGTTTGGCAATGTACGGTATGTTACTTTTACAGTGAGTAGGATGAAAGCTATTAAAGTTTAAATAATCATGAGAATTGATAGGTTTATAGAACATATCTGTTTCGATGTTACCGTTCTCGTGAAGAAATATGGTAATGTCAAGGAAATCAGCTTTGAACTTGCTCGTTATTAATGATGATATGTTCGGCCTTTTCCATAGTATAAGTAATATTAGGATGTAGGTTATTTAAACATAATAATAATTTGTCGTAATCCACTGACTTTGGTAGAAAGGTGGAGCCATCGTCCATGTATCTTTTAAAACCTACTGTAATTTTTTCAACGTCCGGTGTTTCAAAGTAATGATATAGGTCCGTTTTAAATAATTTGTCTTCCTCTAGATAACCGATAACTAAGCAAGCGTATGGAGGGGAGCAAACGGATCCCATGGCGGTTCCTATGATTTGACTGTATATCAAATTGTCGAATAGAAAATTGTTGTTACAAAGGATTAGACTGAGTGAATCTAAAATAAAGCTGTTGTTGAAACGGTCAGGAATTAAGTCTCGTCTCGTCATAGCTTGTAAACCTAACTCGTGCGGAATGCTTGTATATAATGATGCGATATCACACGAAAATAAATTACATTGATAGTTGACGTTAGATGGCAGACGTTTAAAATAGTCCCAGTCGTCTTTGACATATGTTTTTTGTGTTATTACTAATGGCTTAAGGATTTTATCAAGTAGTTCACTAAGTCGACGTGTTGGTGTTGTGCAGCCAGCAATAATTGGTCTTGCTTTTAAGTCTGTTGGATTAACTAAATTTATAACATCGTCATCTTCATTATTTGAAATTGTTTTCAGAGTAGATTTACATTGATGGATTTTTGGTTGAACGTAAAACTCACTTGACTTCCATTGATAATTAGTGATATAATCGTATTCTTTGTTAGTAAGACAAGGTTTATATTTCGAAACATGATTACTTAAAATATTTTTGTCAACTTGTTTATAGGTATTGGTTGTTAAATGGTCTTGTAATATACAAGTTTGTCACGGTAATAGTCTGTGTTCATAATAATTATAGAGCCTCCTTTATCAGCAGGTTTTACAATAATATTTATATTATTTTTTAGTTCGTTTAAACCTGAACGTTCATTAGGTGTTAGATTACCACTGGTTGAAATTACGTCTGGCTCAATGTTTTCAATAATTATAACAATGTTGCTCAATTCGTAGTCATGACATTGAATTTATTTTGTAGATTTGTTTCGAAGTAAAAATTCGTAAAGGTACCGCAAGGATCCATATTACGTCCTTTGATGATTTTGATTTTTATAAATGTTTTAGAAAATCCAAAACGATCAAGTTTGCAGATGATACCATTATATTTACAGGTTCCTTTATAAGAAAACATCATATATTCTGTTTTCCCTTTCTTTCCGTATAACAAAGATTATATTTATTAATCCAATTGGCTGCTTTTGCGAGGTTTAGGTTTAATGTGCTTTCTATAGTTAAGGGATCGGCACAGTATCGTCAACATACATTAAAATTTCACAATTTTGTAAACAAAGATGCATATAATTTATTAAAATAACAAATAAAAGCGGTCCAACCATAATAGCTTTTCTCTCAAAACATAAAGTAATGTTGTGTGTATCGCAGATGTTCTGACATTAGGAATTGGGATGTTGATTTATGTTCTGTTTGGAATGCATCTGCTAGTCTTTCAGAGAGTATGGAGAGTGGACTACCTTATTATACAAAATTAACGCCCTGCTAAAATGTTGATAGGAAAAACGTTCGCGAAAAAATTAACGCGAATTAAGGTTCAGACAACATTTGCAAGAATAAATTAACGCGAGATCAGAAGTCAGGAACTACTTCATGTTTCTGTGAAGTGGAAAAACCAATCTGGCATGGAAATTCTTCAGGCAAAGGTTAAAAGGTTGCATTATCCACTTGACACGGAATACAAAGACGTATCAAAAGAAATCTTGGCTGAATAAATGCCGATGACCTCTCCTCATCTGATAAGGAATGTGAGGATGAACACGAAGACAAGAAAGTTCCTAGTGAAGAGGCAAAAGAAGAGAATCGAAATCATGAGGAAAAAGATGTGCATGCTTTATTTGAAGAGATCTCTTGAAAGAATATCAATTAAAGAAAAATTTGTCACGTTCTGGTCCCTTCCTTTTCCCCCTTAATTTACAGAATTTAAGAGATATTTTGATAAAATAGTCATTGGAAAAATTAACGCCCTGCTAATATCGAGGTACGAAAAATTAACGCCCTCCTAAAATTTTCGCGAAAATGTTAACGCGAATTTCGGAAATTCGAATTAATTTTGTCATGCGTTAATTTTGTATAATAAGGCATATTTTGTACTTTCACTACAGCCACAATAAATTCTGAAAAACTTTGAAATTTTACATTACCCCCTGGTTTTATGTACCATTTGCTATAAATTGTGTTTTGCTTACTTCCACAGATAATTATTCTTGTAAATTTTGCCCACATTTTACACCCGTCTTATATTCTTACAAACCCATGCATGTAAATGTCCAGGCTCTTAATAGTTCAAACTTCCCAGGGGTAGCATAAATTCCACCTCTTTCCAGGGGGTTTGTTCCATGAATAAATTGTTGTTTTCTTGAACTTTCTCCAGAGGTTGAACACCGAAAGCAGTCAACGGATGTGTTCTAGAGATGCTGGTAAATACCTTATTGACCCTTATTCCGCCGGCCCTAATTAACCACCGGCCCTTATTACGCCGGCCCTAATTCCGCCAAATTAAAAATTAGGGATTCCGCCATTTAGGGCCGTTTTCCACTATTTTCCCCATTGTGTTTCTATTGCTCTTGGGTCAAAAAAGCTTTGAAAAGTATAAGCCCATTCGCTTATTTAAAGGGACTTAATTTCAGGTATTTTATTTTATATAGAATGGTCACGTTACCTAGGTTTCAAAGAGCTGGTTTTTAAGTTTTAAAGTGAAGGTAAGTGTGATAGTTTTGAAAAAATTGGGTTCAAGAAATGTGTTAAGGTGGTGGGAAACAACAATATTTATATTTTCTTTTTCTATTCAATCGTTTTACACAGTACACAGACTAGGACAAAATATTAACAAAATAAAAAATAACGATTTCCAATACGAAATACTACACTCAACTGATTTTATAGTACAGTGGAGCAAAAACATGTAGAAGCGTTTTGCACAATTGACCAGAATGACCATCAATGGATTGGAGAAACTGCTCAATAATGCATAACGCTTGGACGATATTGATACAGTACGGATAGTAGAATATATAACTATAAATAACTTTGTTTAGAACACAGGCCCAGAGAACCTCTCAGAGTGCATTATAAAGGTAATCGATACATGCAATAATCGAATTTTAGCATCATCTGAAAGGTCAAATAAATATTCAATTTCTGACGTAAGATCATTCATGTGGGTAGTTGAAATATCGGAGTAGTGATGGCAACGTAGAAAATGGTGAGCAGTTTTCTCTGGTTCAAGACTACAGTTGCAAAGTGGATTATGTTTAAACTTGTGATCATTTAGGTGACTAAGACCTAATCGCAAACGAGTAAGAAATTATAAACCAAGAGGATTGTGAACATTGTAAACATTACATGGTATAGGGCGTACAAAACTTAAAAGGCTCTTCCTAAAAC
>JANTOQ010456683.1:0-11490 GCA_027564595.1 Bythotiara depressa | reverse complement strand
TAGATGAACTGCCTTGTGACAAATATTTATGAGCAAGATTGTAGTTTGTACTGAAAGGTGTTTAGCAGTCTAGTTTGTTACTAGCAATTTTAACAATTTTATATATTATTTAAATAAGAGGAGTGTTTGTTAACAACTAATTACAGACCAAGCCAATACAGACCTTAGTAACAGTAGGAATTATGGTGAATCTTTAAATATATTGATAAAAGATAATGTCATTACAACCTTGGTCAAAATGTTTGACATTTCTTGGGATTTAGGCTCCATACATGTTTTGTTACTTCTCCTTTTAAATATGTAAATAGCAAGTACGACTGTAGTTGTATAGTTGGAATAAGTGAAAACCTTCTAGGAACTCAAATACCTAATCTTTTATTTACTTCAAAGTCTTTTGACGTCACAAATATTGTCACGCTCCCAATGGTTGCCAGTAAATTTGGCAAACACATCTTTAATTTTAGAGCTGCAAAAACATGGAATAACTTGCCAATTAACAGTGAGGACTTGAGGTAGAGACAAGGAAAAACCCAGGAAGTTGGCGGGAAATGGGCATTCTGGGAGTACACCAGTCACCTAGAGACCACTAGGCGTGCTAACAGCATGGATATCCTATCCATAGGATCAGTCTCCTGCATGGTTGTTATATGCTGCTTAGGGTATCACCAGCATTTATGTTTCTTTGGGTATCACCGCCCAATGCTAAGCTAAAATTCACAACCTCGGCCAACCTGATGGAAAATACTCAATCTGAGTTGTGTAATTTGCAGACCTACCAAAATCACGCTAATAATGCCAAAATACCTGAGACTGGCAGTAAAAGCCAATTGCCTGAACCGCTTGACTGGTTAGCGTACTCTCCAGAAATGTCCATGTATTCTGAAATGGGTACGAATTTACAAATTAATAAGAAATCATGTCAAATAAATAAAAACTGAAAGCATGCCAAATGAAACAGAAATGTAGAAAATGCAAAGTGTACGACAGCCGTATTACAATCTTCCCAGGCTATATGTACGACATCAGCTTATCTCGACTGATGGCCAGGGTTACGGCCTCTTTTTTCTTTATATGCGTACCCACAATGCTTTCTTCTTTGTATATAACTACACTTGGGCTGCCTTACAGGGAGCTTCTTTGTAAAAAATGCCGAAACTGAAAACATAAATGCCAGACAATGACCAAGGGAGGGTGGGGAGGGAATTTTGTGTGACAAGCACCTACTGATGATCAGTTGAAAGAGGGTTAGTCAGTCATGTCTTGTTGTACTAAAATACGTGGTACTGCGTAGATAGCCCTAACCCCAACCCAATACGCATTTGGTACGTACGTACTACATGAAGGGATTTACGGTATTATTATTATTATTATTTATTTATTTTCTATTCAATAAAAACAAAAATTACAACAGTAACGCAATTAATACGAAAAGAAAACATACCCATTTAATACGTGGACATATACATAGAGAACAAGACACAACAATACAAAAGATAAGCAATGTTGCCCGCAAGGCACGAAAAGTGATATCGCCAGGAAACATTGCTTCAGAAGATAATAATAATAATAAATAAATGAATATAAAATAGTATATATGTACGATAGGCTGGTTAGTGTTTTATAATAAAGGCTCTTTAAATCTTTTAGTATCTAAGATATATCTAATTACACTATTTATTATAATCTGATTTAAGTATTAACTATACGGTATTATAGAACGAGACATGAAGTACTGAGCTGAAAGAGAGCCATCAATTATTCTGGGCGCCAAATATATAGCTAAAAATGGCCTAGTTTTTACAGAACAGAATGTAAACCGCAAGATGGCGTAGCTCAAGTCCACAGTTAACTAAATCAATATCCAGTAAGACTTACATTAATTAAAACACATGTGACAGATTCCAGAATATTTCGGAAAATTTTAACCCTATTTCTTGAGATAATTTATTTTTAATTATCAAATAAATTACTGTTTCTACAATGAAGTCATTAGGTTTATCTTTTATTTTATTTTTGTTTATAATTTTCACTTTCTCAAAATTTCTCCTCCAAAATAAGGAAAACAAAGGTCTTAACTCAAAATATTTTCTTATTAGACAAACCTTACCCATAAACCGTACAAATTGCAGGAAATTACAAATGAGCGGCTTAAACATTCGAGCACATTAAAGCTTACTTTTGTAGTAGAGCAAAGAGGAAGTGATATGGTATCATACAAGTTTTATTTTTAAACCTTTCCCTCGAGTAACTTAACCACCCAGTGACTAAAAATATAACGCATACATTTATTCCCACGAAAGAAGTTTTAGAAAAGTTTCGGCACTTTTCAACAAAACCTATTTGAATTAGGATTAGGATTCGAACATCAAACGAAATTATTTATACAAATAAATTTGGTGAAACGTCTATTGTTAGTCGTGTTATAGATCAAGGAGGAAGTGGTATCATACAAGTCTTATTTTCCCCTCGAGTAACTTGACCACCCAGTGAGTAAATATATAAAGTATGTATTTATTCCTGAGATTTGGAAACATTTAGAACATTTTCGGCTCTTTCGAACAAAAATGTCAGACTCCTGGAAGTTCGAATTAAAGAGGTTCCACTGTAGCGAAGCTCTTAATATCCTTGGTGGAAATATACCTGAATCTTTTATAAATACACCAACGGTTTCAGTGTCCAAATGTTCAACGGATGTGGCAATGCCTTCTGTACGGAAGCCTATTAGTGCCGTTAAAATTCTTCACTTTGTCAAACACAAGCGACAAAATAAATTCTTAATTTTTCTTCACTTTGTCAAACACAAGCGACGAAATCAAAATGTTAATTTTTTTCACTTTGTTGAACAGAAGTGACGAAATAAAATTGTTAATTTTTTCTTCACTTTTTCAAACACAAGCGACAAATTCAAAAGGTTAATTTTTTCTTTACTTTGTCAAACACAAGCGACGAAGAAAGTGAAAGCACGTGACAAGCGATGTTACGTGTAACATTGTACATAAACAAACACTGCACTGCAAGAAGTAAGCGGAGAAATTCGAATACATCTGAAAAATTCTTCTTTCTGCCTATCCAAACATACATTCAACAGGATGTCTGGTCATAAATAGCGTGACTTAAGCATGGAATTTTGAGCAAATTATGAAACTTAATTTAGGATAAATCGTTAGCTAGGCATCGGTAAATGAACATGGCTTATTAAGCATGACGTAAGCCATAGTTAGGCCGGAGATAAACCTTAGTTAGGCCTGACACAAACCTTACTTTGGTCTGACACTAGCCTGACTGTAGAAGGAAGTTTTTCAGGCCCTACTTAAGCCTGACACGAGCCTAAAATTAGACCTGGTAGAGATGAATCCGAGTGTTTACAAAAAATCCAATGAAGTGATATTTTGATAATTTTGGGGAGAATTGAAAATTTTTGATTTGATATTTGAATTTAGCTCAAAAGGTTATGTACTATCTTGCACAACATTTGCTCTATAGGATGAATGTATATCAAGTTATTGAAGATTTAAGTTTGCTATTTTAATAGTGTTGCCTGCGGGCAGACAAAACAAGTTGTTTATGAAGAAACATTAGAGAAAACTTAATCCACGAGACAGCTGTAGTAATATTGATGTGAAAATTAACATTTTGTCGCTTGTGTTTGTCGACAAAGTGAAGAAAAAATTAACGTTTTTGTTTCGTCGCTTCTATTTGACAAAGTAAAGAAAAAAAATTAAGATTTTATTTCGTCGCTTCTGTTTGACAAAGAGGAGAAAAAATTAACATTTTTATTTCGTCACTTGTGTTTGACAATAAAGTGAAGAAAGAATTAATATTTTCGTTTCGTCGCTTGTGTTTATAAGTGAAGAATTTTAATGGCACTAATGGGCTTCCGTACTTCTGACAACAAAATAAATTTGTTATTGTTGGGCATATTACTGGTTGTTTGGGTTTCAAAAAAATTCAAATCGTGACGTCACCTATGGAAGCTTGTTTTCAGAAATTTACCTTACAGTTACCATGAAGTCTGGAAACTTGGTAAGATGTGACATTTAAGGGATTGCCATTAAAATGTAATTATCCGTCACGCCCATTGGTGACGTCATGACATCTATTCTCCGCCAAAGAGGAAACTAAATAAATATTACAATTACTGTGAAGCTTGGAGAATGATAAGATAAGACATTAAGGCATTATCATCAATATGGTAATACTGGTCACGCGCTTTTTTGATGGCATGGCGTCCACTCTCTACCACATAGCTCATTTTCATAAATGTACCTTACAATTATTGTAAAGCCTGAATACTTGGTAAGGTAAGATACTAAGGCATTGTCAACAATATGTAATTATCACGCATGTTCTTTGGTGACGTCATGGTATTCGCTCTCCTCCATGGATAATTTTCGTAAATGGTACAATCATGAGGAAAATATATTGAGGAAAGGCACCAAAAATACAAAACCTATTCCACAAGTGGTGTGAAAGTGTTTATAGAAATAAATACCGAAAAAGCTCAACTTTTTCAGTTCACCGATGACTTAAGACTTTTCACAAGTGTAAAGCGGTATTCGATTATAGCACGTCCACGGAGAGGGACTACCTTAAAGTGTGATTATAAAACGTTGACAGAGAGATTTATCAACAGTGACACGGACACTAATAGAATAAAGTGTTATACCATTTTGATCATCACCATGGTAACTGTTGAGTTGACGCTCATTGAATAACATCCGGTTAAATACATTAAACACATGATATTGAAAAATTGGGCCAAAACGACACGTAATAAAGTGAAGCATACTTGATGGAAATTAAACAGAGTGGCATAACTATTGAGTACGTATTGCGATTGTGATAAATTAACTTTGATGAGCCACCATATCCTGTGGCAAAATTTCTTGTATACAAGCTAAGGTCAAAACAGTAAACGTACGGTGTTGGGGTGATGGTGAGAGTTATTCTGTTAAAAGCCCGAAACAGGATGGGAAGAGATCAACACTGTTGTAAAAGGTGCGATCTCACTAAATTCTTAATTGCTGCCTTTGTTTTGTGGTTTTTGTGACGTCTAAAAGGAGTTGGTCACTGAAATATGGAGCATTTCCGGGAGTTCTTAAGTAGAAGACATTGGCAAGCGCAATTATTACATTGTGGTGTATTTGGCGCATGGTAGGAAGTGTATTTAAACAGGAACGAGGTATAAACCGCATAATGCGCCGAAATTACAAAAAATTACAAAAATAAATTTACGTGATTGTACATTCATGTACACATACTAATTCCTGCTAGAGTAGGACTTCAATCACGTGACTAATTCTTTTTCAACAATTTTCCTGTCGGTACCCCAGTGGTCAAGATAGAAAGAAAATAATTTCTATCTTGACCCTTGGGGTACCGACTGTTATCATATTATTGTTTTTGTTTTAACGAGTGTTTTTGGTAGACTGCATGTATAGAAATTGTTGATTATCTTTCCTTTTCTTCTTTTTCAACGTAGCAAATCTTTCTCTGTTTTCTCCTCGCCATTACACCGCGTTTATCGAATGTTTTCTACTGAAATCAAGTTGTTGGTTAGAATAGTACGTTTGCAGTATTGTAGTTTTATCTGGGTTTTTTAGTTCCACGTTAACCTGTATTCATCAATTTCCTTCTCCTGGTTCTCACATTATTTCGATTTTCTTTTCTTTTGGAATCTGTTACAGTAAATCCTTTATTGTAACAAAAACTACGTAGCTGTTTTGATTTTTTATCTGACAGTCAAACTACTCGTTTGCTACTTCTTTCCATTTTTCTCATTCGCTAACGTTATTTAATATTCCTTGACATCTGTCTTTATCATTGATTATGCATTCTTTTTTCTCCTTACCTTGGTAATTTCGGTTGGTTCGAATTCTAACATTTGAGATTTGTTAATTTTTTTACCTAACATCTACCAGCCTCTTTATTGTAATTTGTATGTTGACACTATTATTTAAATAACTAACGCACATTTTTGGGGTTTTGGTTTAATAAAATGCTCTGTTAAAAGAACTTAACATTATTAATACCGGGGTTTTGAGGAGCTTCTTCAAATTACATTAAATTACATATTTCATTACCGGGGACGGTTGGCTCTCCCGACGTTCCCTGGGCTCCCTTCTTACCATTTGAATGACTTATTCTGTGGTATTGAAACAATTTACACTTAGACTCCTGCCTGTAACATTCAATATCGTTTGAGTGTAATGGCGCCTTAAAATTGTAGCTGGCGTCAACATTTTTCGGGAAAAAATCAACGTGATGTTTAATATAGCCAGGAGGTATGCTTATTCATTAACTCTTTAAGTCACATGATCTTTTCAAAAAATGGAGGTTTTTTGAAGAAATAAATCAACGTCAAATATCTCCTTTGTTAAAGATATTTGGAAAGCCTTGTCGTCACCGTTCCACAGCTACGACACTTAGAGGGTTGAAGGGTTAAGCAACGGACCTGTTTAGTGTGTGAAAGCGAAATGGAAAAGAAACGAAAAACGTCGAGTTAACGAAACCAAAAATAAGAAAAATAAAAGTGGTTATAAGATTAACGAAAAATGGGAGTAAGAAAATAGTGTACAGTACTCTTTATAAGTTTATTAAAGTGTAATAAAAGTTTAGAATACAAATTATTACTCTCTCTCTTTTCCTATTACTGTCCCAACCATTTGTACTCGAAGATCATACCTCCTGGTTATATTAAACTTCCCGTTGGAAACCTTTATAACTTTATGTGGAACCAGGGGGTTTATTTTACATTATATTTCCAATAATGAGCCATCATATAATTTAATCCTTTAATGCATGAGCATACCTCCTGGTTATATTAAACTTCCCATTGGAAACCTTTATAATTTTATGAGAAACCAGGGGGTCACATCAGCTTTGACAAAAATTTATTTTACATTATATTTCCAGTAATTTACCCCCTGGAAAAAGCGATATAGCAAACAAATGACCAATGATTTGATGATTCATTTCCTGGCTTGACAATTACCATGTACTAACATATGTATCTAAGTTGGGTTTGCTTTAGAAGATTTCCTCTATGTGTCCCGTAGACCTTATACGGTTCCCAATATCATTATCTTTAACTTTTTATTCTGGTACGTTTGATCAGGGTGGAAAATAACAGGAGACATCTAACCACTTTGCCAGTGTATTACAAGAGAGCTCACTGTATATAGGTATCAATGTGTACTGAGATACACCATCCCTCCTTGTCCATACTTTTAGTCCATAAACTAAACATAACAAAACTTTAACTTTGAACTTCCCTACCTAAAGATGAACGTCTCAGGTTATCTCTACTTCATAGTTGTTAAATCGTTATGGTCTTCTTCACTCTCTATCAGTTCGTTCTTGCCGTTTTGGAAACTGTTCCTATTCGACTAATTATTCCTCAATTTCTTCGCCTGATAACTCGTTCTCGTTCCATTCCCCTGTCTCGTCTTCTGATTTGTCCTCATTCGACTCACCTGTCTCGTCTGCTGCTAATTTGTCATCACTAGTTGTTCAATATGGTGAATAATAAAGGGCATTTTCCAAAACTGGGCTGAATGATTTCGCACACGCTAAAGAGCCCATCCTCTTGTTGACCTAACCAATCTCAGTGTTTATTCTTGCAAAACGTAACCAACCTGCACCTGCACTGGTAAAAAATAGTCGGAATTATGTGGGATATTTTTTACCGGAATCGCACATTCAATTAATCTAAACCCTTTTAAATTAAAATTTATTCCCCTCGGGTTAAATACCAATAATAAAATGATTATTCACCTAATTTGGGAAATGTTCTTATAGGATTCCTAAGAGTTTTCATTTTGTTTTTGTATCGTTGACTTGCTTAAACTGGTTTTTGTTTTCATCTATTTAGGTATTTGAAGACTCGTGACTTGTGACACCTACAATCCTCCTCATAATAGTTTGAAATTAAGTGCAGAAAGAACCAATACATATTCTGCAAGATGGGACTGCGTTCAAAGTTTTGGGATTTTTTAAGGATACTCAAAGGATGTTATGAGCATACCAGGTTTTCCAACAACACCTACCCTCACATTCGTTTTGTTGACACATGAAAAATGGCTAAGCACGAAAAATAAATAAACGTCTAAATCTCTGTAAAACAATTAATATGATTATATCTTCACTCACGTCTATAGCGAGGTTTAAGCCACATGCTTTGGAATATTTTATTATAAGATCGTGCAAAAGCTTGACCCATGATGCAAGTACCCATCCAACTATTTTTCTCCTGGGTGGTGACTTGAGATTTCCAGACGCAGTTAATTCGTGTATTCCATTACTCATCCATTCGTCATAACGTTCCGTCATCACATTCTCGTTTCGCACCACCAAATACTAACAAAAATTTAGTACCATCTGCCTTTGAACTAAGACAACCCAGTCCCTTCAACTGTTGTGGATGATGTTATATCCAACAAGACGGTAGTTTCATCTCATCCATGGCAATGATATAACTTGAACCATAGTCAACCTTTTAATGCATAAGCATACCTCCTGGTAATATTAAACTTCTCATTGGAAACCTTTATAATTTTATGAGAAAGCAGGGAGTCTTATCAGCTTTTAGCAAATTTATTTCACGTTATATTTTCAGTAATTAACCCCCTGAAAAAGCAAAATAGCAAAGATAATAACCAATGATCTGACTCCTTTCCGGGGATACTATGCATTAAAGGGTAAAAGTACTGGGGGCGCGGATTCCGCTCCTTCCTAGTGAACTTTTATTAATAATTCCGAAACTGCTTGAGCCGAAATTTTGTGAGTTGCCCACAATGTTATTGGTAATACAATCATGTTGTTTTGTTATTTTTAATGTGTGTTTCCGTTTCCATGGTTATCAGATTATTAACAGGTGGCAGCATCAAAATGTTGGAAATTCTGGTTCTGATTTCAAAAATGATACTTTTGCCATCCGAATTGAAACAGTTAAGACAATAGGATGACAATAGTATGACAATGAAAGATGTTTTGTAGTAATTTGTAACGTACGTCATGTGTTTTGTGATGACGTCATCAAAAAATCGTTTCGCAGATTCTTTGAATTGAATACTTATCCATTACAGAACCAAGCATTTCTTTTAATATTTCAAACTCCTTTACATTCTAAAGTATATCAGATTTGTGTTCCAAAAACCAAATTTAGACACACTTTTTTTGGCATTTTTTCGCGGGAATAAAGTTTCGCGGAATTCAAATTTTTGAATATTTAGCAGAATAAACTTTCGCGGATTTAAGGACGAAAAGCTCACAAAAGTTAATTCCTGCAAAAGTATCTTCCCGCGAAAGTTTCTTCCCTTAAAGTAGTTGTGGTAGACGCCGTACTTGTAAGTAACAAGCTTGTTAATCAGATGCGAGTGGTCTTTTTGGACGGTTGTTCTTATTCTTCTCGTGGATAAATAAATTTATTTTCATGAATTTTCCCATCCATCCACAGCTTGCAACAAAAGCTTCTCTTGTGGGTCATCACTTACGCTGTCATCGGGCAACATTTTGGCATTTCTCATGATGAGCTTTCTACAAAACCTCAGCATATTTTCCCGGCGTTCCTGAATCCAGTTAATCAAGTTTCCTTTTAAATCTTTAATTTGTTACTTTCATATCTCCAACATCAAGCCTCTTCACTGCTAAGCCACCTTTAGTGCGAACAATCGAGATTTGTTGTTCTCTTTGTCTCTATTCTCTAATTCTTCTTTCATCAACAGAGAATTTCTTGGCAGCAGCCCGATATCTATGTTCTTCTACTTATCTGATAACAGCTAACTAAAATTCGAGTGTGAATGATGTTATTACTCACCTTTATGAGAAGATTTAATAATATACGCCACGCTAGCCATGATGCTTTCAACTTTTGAAAACACTATGATGTTAATAGAAAAATCGTCCACAAATATTCGTTTCAGACTCTATGTGATAAAATAAATTTAATTTTCCACGTGATATGTTCTTGCCATGATCTGTAGTTTCAATTTAACAACGAAATTCAAACGAGTCAAAACAATATTCGAACAATTTGTCTATTAAAGTATTTGGGCACCAGGTAACTGCGACACCTGACACGCGAGAAGAGGCATTGGAGATAGATAAACATGATTTAGAATTATAAAGATCAACATGTTGGCCATGTTCCCATTGAGTTATCTAGCCTGCTAGATTATTTTATGTGAGCTGATGATAAAAATCGCTTGATGTTTGAGGTTTTGGGCAAGCGTCGGTTGTTCCAGCAAAATACTATGCTTTCACGAAGGAGAAGGAAGTTGTTATTATATTACACAAATAAATTAATAAAATAAAATAAAAAGTGTCATACTTCGAAATTAATTGTCAAGTACCACGAACAGGAATAACTCAAACTCTTACTCCCTCAAACCGTTTTTCGTTTCCCCTTGACTTAATAGTTTTGTCTATTGCATACCCACACCATTAAAACCTTTTCATCGAATTGCTATGGAAACTTAACTAACACTAAGATGTTCAACAAAACAGATACACTGTTGAACGAGGAATTCGAATTTGAAATCCGTTTTTCACCAACTAGGCTATTATCGTATTTGCTTCTCATAACATCACGCCATTTTTTCTGCTCAGTTTTGTTAAAATCGGATTTCAAACTCGGCGTTCTTGTTAAAAAGTTTTGAACCTAAATATTTCAGAAAATTATGATAAATATAAAGCTGGCGGAATAATAAAAGTTTTTACATGTAAACTATATTTTCATAATGTACGTAGCTATTACCAATGAAAAGGAATTCGAATCATAAAAATCCACATTTATTGAGCAAACTTGATGGTTACGTTTAGCATGTACAGTGGAACTCGTGTAATTCGAATTCTGAGGGGACCGAGAAATTTGTTCGACTTAGATGATTTTTCGAATTATAGGAGTTCGAATTACATGTGTTCCACTGTATATCATTATATGGATAACTCACACCGAAGTGGAAGGATGTCTCGCAGGTAACACCTATGTAACATCAATCTTTATTATTTAGATTATCACAAATTAATCAACAAAGACGTTAAATCCCTCGTTATATCTTTGAACACTTCCGCGTCACTTGTAGCAAAATATTTTACTGGAATTATTAGCACCATGTGTTTCCCGACTTCTGTTGATGAATCATATCTATATAATGTTGTTTTTTTGTGTGTTTTTTTTCTATTCAAAAATAAAAGTTACAGTATCACGTGTAAAAAACATGCTCAAAAATAAAATAAAACATTGACAAATACATACAATAGACAAAACAGCACAATCGCAACATTTTAAGACAGTGACCCCCGCAAAGCACATAAATGTGAAAAAATAAAGAATAAAAAAATAAAAATAAGAATAAAAAAATTAGTATAGTCAGACATTTAAGAACGAAAAAAATATAAGGTATTAACACGAGTTTCGCGAGCGCAAAAAAAGACTTAGCTTTTTATAAGTGGTCCTTTAAAACGTTGTGTGTTAATAAGAAACTTAAT
>JANTOQ010456572.1:0-11491 GCA_027564595.1 Bythotiara depressa | reverse complement strand
CATTTTTAGCACATACTTAAATACTAAACACTTCTATTTTAGATTTATTTAATAATCACATTATGAAAGTGTTTTTTATGTTACCAAATAATTGTGTGTTTAGCAAGAACTGTATAGAGGAAACAACTTTAAAAATAGTTTATAGGTCAGCAACATTTCTATAGAAGGAAATTATATTGGAAGTAACTCGTTTCTCATCTTTGCTTGACTGTCATCATTAGCTACTGGTCTTAAGGCTGAAATACACTACCATTTTAAAATGATCCTTTTTTACGGATAGGGAAAAAATGATAGTGTAAACAGAAAAATATGACAATTTTTCACCTGTTCATTTTAAAATGATCCTTTT
The DNA here is from genome assembly GCA_027564595.1 of Bythotiara depressa. Classification (NCBI taxonomy): domain Eukaryota; kingdom Metazoa; phylum Cnidaria; class Hydrozoa; order Anthoathecata; family Bythotiaridae; genus Bythotiara; species Bythotiara depressa. Next base: position 11,142 of record JANTOQ010456572.1, on the reverse strand, counting down.
TTTAAAAGTTGGACGTGTTCTACTTTTTCATTTTAAAATGATCATTTTTCCTATTTTACTTTCGAAACGCTATTTCTAAGTTTCGAAAGTAGTAAAGAGAGAAGCTGCAATAGCTCTTCGAAATTTTCAGGTGTCATTCGCAGGAACTTATGATATTTTCCTTCCTCCTCTAAACGTAGCTCTTGAGCCATGGTGTTGAAAATCCCAAGTTTGTTTCTCCTGTTTAGCCAACACTTAACCCACACAGATCTCTTCTTTTTTTTCTTTTCTCCCTTCTTTTTAAGAATTAACCGCAACTACCATTGCTTCAGCAGCACATTCCGCCTTGGAATCCATAGTGAAGTGAAAGAACTCTCTGTTTTCTTGTCTTTTTATTTCATTTTAAAATGATAAGTGTAAACAGGTGGTCTCAGCATTTTAAAATGATTGAAAAAATGATAATTTTAAATGATAGTGTATTTCAGCCTTTATAGTGCTTATACAACAACATTTGGTTTGTAATCAACTACTAGAAATATGCTATATGCTCCTTTTTTGATACTTCATTGTGTACCAAACATTAGAGAATGTTTACATTTATGAAGATTTTAGATTATTTGAAATTCTCATTTTAAAGCCTGTCTTTGAAATTCATCCAAGTGAAAGCATTCTTGAAACATAACATCTTGCTATACCTTTGGGTGTTAAGAAAGACATTAACATTCATTGAAAGCCTGTGTAATACTAAAAACTGCCATTTTGTTGAAATACATTGTAGTGTTTCACAAATAATGTAATATTAACAATTATACATATTATATAATTAATTCTGCTTAGTTTTTTATATATAACATTATTTTCCAATAAGAAACTAAGTTTCTCAAGATTATTATGTTATATTCTAAATCATGTAATTCTTTTTGTTGTACAGTTTTTACTGAATAATTTGTATACGAACAACTATATATATTTGAATAATGTTTAATTTGAATAATGTTTTATCTTTTTTGAGAATGGAATATAATTGTGGAGCTGTGGAATAGGTGTCACAATGTGAACACATAATCCAGAGTTCAAACCCATTCACTGGCATACAGTACTGCTATAAAGTGCCCTAAAACCCAGGGGCAGATCTATGGTTCATCATGTTCCTTGTGTGGTGAAGATCAAATGCGCTCAGTAAACTAAAAAAGGTCGTTCTCCTGAAATGACAACAGCACGTGAATCATCAGACAGATTTCCTATGTTTAAAAATTAAGAAAGAAAGAAACAAATTAGAAGCTTATTATATTGTGGAATGAAGCGGAACAACAACAACAACAGACAAACTAAGAAATGGTGGCAAATTTAAAACTTTGACTATGGTTAAAAAATTCCTAGATCCGCCCTTGAAACCAGTACCTACGTAATACTGACCGGTGCTGAGTTCTCGCTACCAATACTGATCTGATACTGCATATGGAAATTAACACCATCTTTCGGCATGCCATTGTTTCAAAACCGGTAAACTGATTATTAAAACTTGGGTGCTTAATCTTATATTAATGGGAATGTTTATTGTTTATTATTTAAACAAAGAATGGTGTTATTTTAAAGTTTGATAATTTTTATTATTTTTAATAATGATTTAATTTATCTTTGTAAACTTTAATTGCAATCTGATTTGTTGAAGAACATTATAATGCAGAAATGAAATGATTATGTTATTGTACAGATAGATATTTCCAACGAAAAGAATACAAGTAAACTTTTCCTTCTTTTGTAAAACACTGTCTTTTTATGTGAATTTATATAAAGTAACTGACCAAACTTTATTGATCATACTAGTTCAGTGTCTTATTGATATGCATCAGCATCTGAAAACAATACAGTATAAATAATAAATGAAGCTGACATTCATTACTGAATAAGGAGTTAAGTTGAGATGATCATATATAAGTCAAGAAAATAGTTGGAGCCCACATGATGATTACTAAAGAATTGATGATCAAGCAACTTTGGTTTCTTCTCAGCAGCAACTCTTTATCTTAGCTTACAAATTTTATAATTTCTGACATAGCTTCTTAATTTCACAACACAGTGAAATAGTTAAATTTTTGCCTTCATTTCAATTACTGCGCATGCATATTTGATTAAGACACATATATTTGATGTTTGTAAACAAATGCATAAATTCATAAACCCTGATTTCCATTATAATAAAAATCGTTCACATTTTACAATTTGGGGAATTCTGATTGGGTCTTTTATAAAGTTGATTGGAAAAATTAAGAAAATGTCTACTTTTCAGTGCTAATGCAATGGCCCGAAAATGTAGTGCATGTGAATGTTATTTTAATGCAAATCAGCCTTAATAGTCAGATAATAGTATCCCTTTATAGGTTAACTAACAGCTATAAAAGTACAACAACATAATATAACAATATGTCACGGGTAGCCGAGTATAACGGAGACTTTCCCTTCTAAACCATCTATGTTTTCTATGTTTGGCATAAGAAAAGATTTGCTTATTGTTATACACTTTTTTGTCACTTTAAATTGGTTTTGGATTAATGGTATTGGCTGCAGAAGGAATAATTAGCTAATTTGTAAATATCAGTTGTCTGAAATTGGGTGCTGCACATATTGGGTTGTCTACCTGTTTTCTGGAAGTAATTTGACCCTAGATTCTCCCCTGGTTACGTGTATGTGTTTTATATGGTGCCAGCAATGTAAATATACTTCTATATCCTTAGAATTCAAAGCTTGAAGAGATCTGAAATATTTGTTTCTTTATATTTTGCCAAGCTCTATTGTGAAAATAAAATGATGAGATTGTTTACATATCAATCAATATTTACATTGGAATATGCCAAGTGCAAGTTGCTCTCATGGACCACAATGAAGCAATTGATTTTGTGACCTCTCAGGCACAAGATAAATTAAAGTTAAGAAAAATGTCTGATTGGCAAGAGCCCACAGAAGTACAGGTCTTTTCATGTATGGAGTGTTATAGCACATGCACAAATTCACACACAATAAAAAGGGAATTTTTAGCATAAACTGTTTGAAAAGCACACACCATAGCACATAAAGGGCAGTTAATCATGAAGTCGTGAGAAACTTAGTACATAATTTATTGACTAAGGATATAACAAAATAACTGTTTATTTTTATTTATTGCTTTCAGAATTTAAAACTAATAAAGAGAGACATGTGTTGTGTACTGAGAAAATCTGTTTAGTTTTATAAAGTAAAACAATTTTACCAAAGTAATGTATACTTTTTAGTCTTCCACAATAAAGTTTACAAATGCATACATAGCAGCTTACTACACTATAAATGTAACATTCCCAATATTGCTTTCAAATATCTATTAACCTTAGATAACATGTTGTTCAATTGTAATTTCCCTGTATTTTTTGTGTCAATAACATCAATAACATAATTGTGTCTATTTTTAGATGTTTTGGTAAATTTGCCCAATGACTTGCCATTTCTGATGAGTAAGGGTATTAATGTATATTATCTGCATTTTTATTATTAATTTTTATTGTGTAATGTTTATGCTTTTATTTTGAACTATTAAGTTTGTATGAAATAAGACACAAATTACCTTTCAAATTTTGTCCCAACTTTGCCTGAAGGAAGGAGTGTACATTCTCAATGTACAATAGTGTGTACATTCTCAATGTACAATATCCTCCTACTTAATACTCAAATCTCCTGCTACTTAATCCACACGTTACGAGGTATGATTGTTATTTTGAAGGTCTTAAAAAGAGAAAGTTAAGTTAGCTGAATTATTAATTTAAACTAGCTGAATTACATAAAATATTGTTTTGTTTTGTAAAAAGGAAATGTTCTCATAATTAGCATTCTATAAATGATATAGCTAAATACTCTTAGATACAATTGCAGCATAGCAAACATTTGACATGACACACAATCATTTATTCAACTACCGACAAATGAGGGAATATATCAATGGAGATGTGTATACAAAATTACTGGAGAAATCTTTTGAAATACTTGAAAAAGATTCACGTTTTAACAACATATTGAATGGGAATTATTACTGTAACATGTCTTTGGAGGAAAAACAATTGCTTCACACTAGATATGGGCAAATGATGGAGAAATATAAATGTCTGGAAAATGATGCACTGGTCGTGAAAGGGCTTTTGTGGCATTATCATATTTAAATTTGGCTGCAAATTAAGAAGAGGTATAGTATAACACAATACCATTAAAACATTAAAGGAATGGTGCCGTGAAAATAATCAATTCCTAAAAACAAACTATTTGGATTCAGCAACTAATAATTGATAAAGAACAATTATTTTCTTATTTCTAGTGATTTTCTGTTTTTAGCCATAATGCTGCAAATTTTTTATTTTTTGCGGACCACACAAAAGCAGCTAATCAAATAAATTTTGTGACGCCATTGTCGACACAGTTCATAAAATCTTAGAAGACGCGTGAACAAAAAGTTTCAAACAGGCTCTTGAAATAAAATTTATTTAGCAGTAATTTTATGAATAAGTCATGTATTCTAGTGACTTTAAATGAAATGTGAACATGAATTCTTATCTGAGGAATAAGAAAGCTCAGCTTGAACCTGAATGAGTCAGAAACACTGCATTTTTGTCAACTTAAAAAATGTATTTTAAAAGAAAATATGCCTTTTTATTTAAGAATTCTAATTATGAGCTTGTGAATCTTCCATAAAAACTTCCTCACGTCTGTTTGTTTGTTTCTACTGTTCATGATCACATCACAACTTCCTCAATGTTTGTTTTTATTCTTTATGTGTTCTCATAAAAGAATTATGTAAACTAGTTTATATAATCTGTAAAAGAACTCATGCACTCATGCGTGTAACTTATTATCCGATACACCAATCATAATACAATGTTTTTTAGCTAGAAAATGTTTCCAATTTTAATAAAAAGAAACAAGATGTGCAATATATATTCCATCCATTACGTTTTACCTATTAAACGTTCTTGAAAGGAGTTTCATGGGCATGGGAGTAAACTGCACCTGTTCTTACTCCATAAGATAAATGTGTTACATCAGTTGATTAATTTAAGACGATATGTCCGTATCAAGCTGTGCTCAGGAAAGTGCTGGTAGGAAACAAGAGGAGATCACCTGGAAAAATAAATTACAAATAGGTATAGAAACAATTAACTAAATTGTATAATCAGTAAAACGTTTTTCCAATTCTACGTAAGGTCAAGATAATCATCGACAATGCAAATAAGTTATAAAAAAATTTGTTTTGATTTGATGTAACAAGGAACTTTAAAAGTGATGTATGAAATACTAAGATGTAGAGAACCTTCAAATCCCGTTTATAGCACTGCTCATCAAAGTGTAAATGACAAACTCTTATATATACTGTTATCTTTTGGTGTTTTGCTCTTTTTAAATTATTCAACCATATTTTCTTCAATTTTTCATCTTGCGGAAGATGGTAAAAGCTTATGCCTTCCTTTTCTTCTTTCTTCTTGCTGCTTGAATGCTTTTGCAATCCATGGCAATACAGTAATCAATCATGCATTTACATTATTTATCTATACATAATTTACTCTACAAAAGCTAACATGTACATCAATTTTTCACTAACAACATGTTTTACATCAACTGCTCATTAATTAAATTTGTCGTCAATGACGTCACATGAATTGTCTAAAGTTCAAAATTCAAAACGACATATTAAAACCCAAACGTTTTTTATTTCACAGAATACGTTTTCTAGGCTAATTCATGTATGCTGAATCCATTTTTATTGAAATTAGAAAGTGTGAAATCCACAGCACCACTCCTTTAAAAAGCAACATACCATGTTATATTAAAATGAAATTACTTACATACCTGGAAGTAGATCTAATAACCTCTGAATTAGCTATTCTATCCAGATCAGGTTAGTTGCACCTTTTTGAGCCAGATTCAATCATCCAAATACTTAACATCTACATGCATTTGGAGTTAAGCATGTTACACCACATGTAGTAAACTCTGTTCAGTTTTATCCAATTTTGCTGTGAACATCATTCTTAACAGTTCTCTCAACCATGCCTTTAAGAAAATTTATGACAGCAGATGTGTAACAATTAGTTAGTCTAAATAGTGTGCAGAAGCTATTGAAAGTTTTTGACATCCCTTATTCTGGTAAAAGACATACATTTTGTCCATGTGAAAATGAATTTCAAAACCCTGGAAGACAACAGCATATGAAGGATGGACAGAATGTTTCATAAGAATAACATATTTTTAATATCACAATACAATAATTGATCAGTTATACTGGTATAAGTATATATAGCAATCAAATTACTCAATTTCCTTTTTATATGAAGTATTGGTACTATTTCTTATTGCATTAACAGTAAGTCTACATTAAACCAATGAGATACTTTAAAACAACGAATTATTACCAAGTACTTATACTAATCTATGCATAACATATTCTGTACATGGTCCTGTCAATTTTATGTCTAGAAAACGTTTCCTGTGGAGGTGTGAAATTATTAATTTCTATCCTCCTTTATATATGAAATATAATCGAGATTTTTCAACAATATCACCGCCCAAAGATGAGAGACATTTGTTGAAAAATAACCAAACGTTTAAGTCCTTCAGTTCCATGACAAGGTAAATATATCATTATTATGAGTTCCAATACTGGATACAATACTCAATATTGACAATGCCAATATATTCTATTTTACTTTTATGACAAAATTAATTTTAAGTATTTATGCATAAAATGGTCTGTATATGATACTGTCACTTTTTTGTCTGGAAATCATTTCCCATAGAGGTGTGAAATGAAATGATTGTGAATTCCAATACTGGTCTGATAAATAGCAATATCTTCCAGTTTATGACAACATTAAGGGGGAAAGTCCATGAAAATTTGATATTTTTAGGAAAACATCAGGGGTACCTCGCTTGCTTCAGAATGGGAAGAAATAGGATGGTAAGACATCTGAATATGGAGAATGAACAATGAACTAACAATAACGGATATAGTGAGATTAATACAAAGAAAGAAGTTACAAGAGCTAAATGGGGTCAAAACCAATGAATTGGGATTAAAATGAATTGGCAAAACTGTATATTAAGATAACTTTTACGTAAAGTGTTCCATAAGTTTCAGGTTTTCAAAATTTAAACATGTTTTTCACAAAACAAATAATTCCCAATTTTGGACAATACTCAGGAATGGTAAAACTTTCTGATAATAAACTTTGCATGCTTTTTGTTCTTCTTATTGTGGATGTTCTGAACCAACAATATGTACAATAAGTTCAGCAGAAATTGCATTATATTAATAGAAAATATTGGATATTGGCCTAAAAGTAGACAGAAAAAAACCTCTGTATCTCACGTAGAACAATAACAAGTTACACAATAATTTTTAGGTCCAGATCTTTCAATGTATCAATCTAAAGAAACACACCAAGTTTAACATTTCTTATGATATATTTGTTAAAAAATCAAATTTTAATTTCCAATTAATTATTCGTATCATTAATGTTTTCCAGAATACTATTATAAAGTGGGTAAACATGCTAGCAGCAACGATGCTCATAACATACTTTGAGAAAGTTATGAATCAGAGAAAAGAATAACCAGAGTAACAAATACTACTGGAACATTAGAAGAAAACATAAAATCTTTAACACAAATAGTTCATAGAGATAATTTGCTAGCTCCAACTATAGAAGTTGCAAAAAAGTTGCTTGAGAAATCAGTTCTAACAATATATGAGGCACAAACGATTTATCATAGTTATAGAGGAAAACTTTTAGGAGAACAGCTTTACTTACCAGATGCAAAAACCCACGTGAGTGACATTTTTACAACTCTTTCTCTGTACTTAAAGATAATAAAAATCACAGCAAACGGTATTTGCTATATTACCCAATCAGTGGACGATCAGTGTGATGAAACCCTTTGTGATGCCCTTGTGGCTGTAACAAATGGACATTTAAGTACTGCTATAAGCTCTAAACTCAAGCAGAAGCTAGATGGAGAGTTAAGTATATGAACACAAAGCGTGACAGAGATGTAGTAAAATCCATATCTACTGCCATAACTGCATCTAGAGAAGCTGCCAAATTATTCAACCGTACTGGGAAGCATTCATTCCTGAAAGCTAAGAACTGAGATAAAAATCATGGGATTCAAGCAAAAGCAATGCTACAAATGAGAGGGAAAAAAAAGGATGAAATCAAAGTGGTGCAACCTGGTAGGGGGAAAAAGTTAAAGTCTACAGAGAAAAAGATGTAAGTGACTTAGGTTGGGGAGGTTTGATATCTCATCCGCGTCTAACAACTGGTACAAAACTTATGTACCAACAATTATGTGGATTGCAATGATGCTCTTCTATGGTGGCTAGAATAAAAACTAAAAATATATACGTAAGTATACTATACTCTGTATATAATGTCTTGGTCTTAGTGTTAGACCTTTATTTTACTAAGAAACTCGACTCATACACCAGACATTATGGTACAGCTGTATTTTAACACAGCAAGTTTATACATCACTCACTTTTTCTTTAACAATAAAATATTTATGCATTCCCTCCAAACAACAAATAAGTAATTTGTTAACAGCATAACCAGTTCATTTCCCACAGTTTAACGTTTTTTACATTACTTAATGTAAAAAAGATCTCCATCATTGATTACTCTCTAAAATAGCTGCCAACTACTTTTAAAATTTCTTAGAAAACAAGCAAGTAGTAGAACACTTGGTTAATGAATGAACAACTTACTAACAGCATGTTCTAACTGTTTCTTATGCTGTACATAACTACCTCATGCTTCCTATACATAACAACCTCAACTTTTTCATACAATCACTTTTTACAGCACAACTTTTCGTAACCAGCATATGAAAGAAGAAAGCTATTTATGTAATTCCCACATGTGCACCTATGATAGTATGATGTATAAAAACCAGGCATTACATCTTTTATAAACATATATCAATCAGATTTTTGCTTGTGCAAGAAGTCGTTATATTGTAATGTGGGATGAAGTACGTGTCTGGACATTTTTAGATCTAGAGAAAATAATGTACTTAGACTCTTAGTTTTTTATGCAAAAAAGATTAAAAATGAGATGGCATTATAGATATAATTCTGTAATAATAAGAAAAGTCTGTTCTTTTCCATATTGAAACGGTTTTAAAAAGGAACAAGGTAGAACAGGTTGTTTGTCTGTTTAATTAGGCTTGCAGCATGTGTGTTTTATATTATTAGTTTTCTGTTTGTTTAATATCCCAGGGGCCATATTTTTGTAAAATAAATTAAATAATAAAATCTTTCTTAATTAATATAGTAAATTTAATAAACCTCATGGATCATTTATCACTACCTCCTTCAAAATAGCCATCCACTGCTTATATATTTAGTAAAAATACTACTATAAAACTCTTGAATGATCAAGGTGTTCGGGAACGAAAATATAAATGAAACCAATTTCATTCCCAGGCTCTTTTATATTTAAACTCACGGCAGTATTTTACCGTGCTACAATCTTAGGGAAGTGGCTTGAAAATTCCATGTAGTAAACAGCAAGCATACACCTTTTCTTGTATTGTTGTTTAAACATTTTTTGGCTATGGCAGGAAAGGAAGCTAAAGACTGTGAGAGTAGAGTTATGTTCATCAGATGTTCAGTCCTCATGTTTGGGTTCACAAGTCTGTCCCCCACTTTTCTTCAACTGCCAACCAACCAGCTGAACCCTTTAATGCCTAGTGTCCCCGGAAAGTAATTAAATCCTTGGTCATTTCATGAAAATATATATTAGTTAATAGACCAAAAACATTTAGTGAATATCAGTTGTTGTACAAGTGATGTTGTTAACAATGTATTGATCAAATTGAAGTGTGTCACTGTTAGATTTATATATAGAAAGATCCACATTGTTCAGCTGCTTAATCTTAATACTTGTTAACCTATATTATATTGCCTTATAATGTAGCTATGTTATTGGCATCTCATTTGCTTGACACTATCTGTAGTGCTAAAGGGTATGTGCAGGTTTTATATTTACTTCTGAAATTATACTATTATTATATATATATATATATATAATAGGGACTTGGAATTAGTAATCCATGTATGCATGTGACTTGTAATCTACATTATCAAGTATAACTGAACAAGACATCTCAGTGTGCTAAGTTTTATTTACATTGCTTTAATAGTTTCTGTATTACCTTCCCCTCTTTTTATTTTGTTCTTTGGAAAGAGCCTTTATGACATAATTAGAGCTCCATCAGAGCCTAATCTTGTTTACTCAAGACGTTGTCCTCTCTTATTCAATCCAAAATTTTAATAACTCATAACGTTTGATCCAGTTATCCTTTTTACACCAAATACAAAGCATTGAGAAGCTTTGTTAAAGCACTTCATTTTAGACTAACAAATAATGAGTGAATTTTGAACATTAGTTTCCCTTTAACCCTTTAGTGTTGGGTGTCCCCTGGGAATGTATCTAATTACTACTCATTTCTTTGCTCTTTTGCTTTTTCCAGGAGGTTAATTATTGTAAATAAAATATAAATTTACATTGCTAAAAGCTGATAAGACCTCGTGATTTTTTACAAAACTGTAAAGGATTTTAATTGGCAGTTTACAACAGGCAGGAGGTATATCCAGTCATTAAAGGATTAAAACAATAGAATATGACCTTAAAATGTACAAGGGGTATTTTAATGGAAACGTGACATAAACTGGTAGTAACCTCAATATTTATCTTTTATGATTGTATTGGTAACATAAACTGTAAGAACACAGTTTTTCGGCAACATATTTTGATTGCCTAACTGAAACTTGAAAATCAATTATGATACACGTCATTGAGTTTTATTCTAAAATATTCTTCCTGCTGTATTTATATATTCAGATTGAGTAGACTGCTTAACATTGTAAGCAAAAATTATTATTTTTCTACGTAATTCTGTTTGTCTGATCATATTTAGAACATTTGTTTAGTTAATATTTTCTAATTTTCTCTGCCATTCCCTTTGATGCTAAAATATGCCATGTTAGCTGAATGTATACATAATTGTATATATGAATCTAATAAATATAACAATTTTTTTTAACGACATGTTTCGGAAATCTTTTTCCTTTATCAAGTTATAAGTTAT
>JANTOQ010456461.1:0-11493 GCA_027564595.1 Bythotiara depressa | reverse complement strand
GTGATAGGAAAGAGACAAAAAATGAGACGACATGACAAATTTATACGCGTACATGATTGCTAAGAAGAAAACTTTCATGTACTCTATAGCTTAAAATAGACTTTCGCTTAACGTACCTACTTTCAAACTTACGTGTTCGGTAGGCAATTATAGCTGTACGTACGTACTCCACGTACGCGATTTGTGCAACCCTGTCATTCATTCAAGCATTAACCCATTATGGGTAAACCAAGAAATATTAAATTGATTCAAAACGAACCCATAACATAAATATTAATTACTGTCATTGAAACAATAGAAATTGAAATATTTATAACATAAATGATCAAACAAATAACATAGCATGGCAAGTTTGATATATATTTCGTACCAAAGTTACTGAAACTTTAGTGTTTTTATATATGCAATTATGACAAAGTGTTAATCTTTTAATGCATAAGTATACCTCCTGGTTATATAAAACTTCCCATCGGAAAGCTTTATATTTTTTTGAGGAACCAGGGGGTCTTATTATATTTTACCAAATTTATTTTATATTACATTTCCAATAATTAACCCAATGGAAAAGCAAAATAGCAATAAAATGACCAATGATTTGATTATTTTACGGGACACTATGCGTTAAAGGGTTAAACAGCACACACTATTACTGTATGTAGACAGGAGCTAATACAGGATTTCAAGTTGGGTGGTGCTAGCCACCCCCAGTGAGATCCAAGGAAAAAGCCACTAACATTATTTGTATCTTTGGTATATTAGAAATGCAAATCCATCACTTTTTGGCAGTACTTGTATGCATATTGCAACTAACTATGTAAAGGACAACAGTAAAGAACAGAAAAATAAAAAATTATATGGATATTTTTGATTAATTTGGGCATGAGAATTTCGTGCCCAATATCGCCTTTTGCTATGGAATATGTCTTGTATTAGCCCCTGGTAGAATAGCTTTTCTTTTATTCTAATATCTATTCAAATAATAGTCAAAAACAGCTAAAAAACTATTGGTACCAAATTACTCAAAGCAGGTTCTCCTGTTCTGAGCAATGTTTTGACACAGATTTTCAACAAATCAGTCTGGCAATGTTTCTAAATATTGGAAATCACAGAGGGTCTCCTCACCTGTATTATAAAATTGAATATAAAACTGACCTAAGCAACTATAGACCTATTTCTATATTACTAATTTATATGAAGATTTTTGAGTAAATTGTGCATAATCAAGTTTTAGATCATGTTTCTTCATTTTGCTTTTTTGATGACAGACAGTCTGGATTCAGAAGGATATTTTCAACTACAACTGCTGTTCTTGATGTTTCACATTTTATTCTTGATCAGTGAAGTATCAGTGCCGTGTTAATTGACCTCAAAAAGGTCTTTGATACTCTTGAGCACCAACATTTGCTAATACAATACTGGTGCTTTGGCTTTCATGACACTTCTCTGATTGGTTTGAATCATGTTTCTGAGAGAAATCAGCTTACTCTCATAAACAACATGGAGTCTGATGTGTTAGAAGATAATGTTTATGGTGTTCCACAAGGTTCAGTCTTAGGACCCCTACTTTCTGTGCTCCATATAAATGACTTTACAGCAGAAATTATAATGACATCTTTATCTTTATACAGAGTCACAAAAACATGAATACTCTCATCTCAAATCAAAGCAAGCTAAAACATCCTGACAAAGAAACTGTCAGATACATGGGTATTCTACTTGAAAGTAAGGTTAAAGTAAAATATATAGGAGTTATTTTTAATGAGAATCTGCAACAATGGCACTAAAAGCATTAAGCAAAAAAGTTAAAACTATATTTAAAACTATTTAAAATAAAGTCCATTGCTCCTTGTTTAACTGAGTTCCCAAAGGAACTATTGATTAATGCACTTCACAATCTTAAATGGCTTACAATATCTTTCACATTTATATTTACATGTGGGTTTAACTCACTTGCGAGAACATAAACATAACTTTCAAAACACCCAAAATCCTCTTTGTTGTCATTGTGGTTATGGTCTTCACTTTATACTACCAGTATCATGCTAATTTATAAAAATGCTACAATATCGATTAAATGCATGTACTGCATAAGAATTCTTGGTAACGCAAAGACTGATCTTGTTATAATTCTACAGCTCTGGATGAAACAATAAAACAGAAATTGTCAGAAAGAGACCTCTCAGCTCAGTTTCGAACATAATCACCTGGAAAAAGGTTTCCTAGTTCATATAATCTTATGTTTCCCAGGGTCTGTCTATTAACACATGTTTAGGCTGGGCTACTTCAGTTTTGATCATTAGGATGATTTGCTCATCTCTTTATTTGATTGCTTCAGTAAGATTAATATTTTTAACAAAAAATATATATGTGGTGGAGAACTGTTTAATTCCTTAAAGACTGCCCACTTCCTCAACTATTTCTATTATGGGGGTGTTTCTTTACATAAATGAGATGTTTCTTAAAAAATATGGTTTCTATTGTTTCAATGACAGTAACAATATTTTCTTTTAACATTATTCCCTGCCTCTTTTTAACCTGCACAACTAATGCTATTATAATTATTAAAATAACAGAGAATTTCATTATCTATGTATTAGTTGGAAATTAGTAACTGTATTTCTTAAATATAAGTGCATTAAACATTACTTTAAAATGTCCAATTAGATGGCTGCTAATAAAAACCATTCTTATTTTAATACAAGCAGAAAGCAAAAACACTTGTCTACAATAATAATATATCAGACACAAAAACAATGTTTCAGACACTATTCTTGATTTCAATCACAACAACGAACAGGGTATAAAATATTGCAGTTACATTTTATTATTTTTAGAGAATATGCACTGATTTTATTATAAAATTGTCAAATGCGGTGGAATTTTGATGAGACATGCAGGAAATGCTATCCTAACAATTAATTTTTATTGGCCTAAAAATTACACACAATTAAATTGGCGATTTCACATTGTAAACACATACCTGATGTATCTGTGTACATAATATCGGAGTAATGGTAGAGTTCCAGATACTTGATATCGTTTCATACTTAGATATCCAACCAAAAGGCCACTAAAACAATAATATACAGAATATCACAATAAACAATAAAACAGGGCTTAGGGTATTTTGGGGCGGCTCAGGACTAAGGAGGTATTCTGCAGCCGTCTTACAGTGCCATATCCAGAGTTTTATTAGCCACACCAGTTTAGTGATCTGCTTAGTTAGTGTCAGGAACTGTGTGGAAATTTTGGAGTTTGATAACTCTAGATTGCTGGAAAATGCTTTTCCCGACCATAGCAAGTGCCATTTTCTTGAAAAACAGACTCAGAAATTTTAATAAATACAGTAAGTGTTTGATTCCCTTACACCAGTCACAAGTAAAAGGTCAACAAGAAACAAAAACCTTCATTCATTAGTTTGTATCTTGAAGCTTCACATGTCTGCCATTTATAAAAGGAGTAAACCATAATATTACATGGTTTTTAATTTCTATTATTTTACTCTAAAAAATCATTTTGTGGGTACCATAACTTGGGCTCCCAAACTGGTGTGCCGGCTTCAAAACTGCTCTGGATATGGCCCTTTCTTAACAATATTTGCAATGACAATAAAAGTTGACACAGTAATTAGTTATAGTTCACAACATCAGGAATCTTCTGAAGTCAAATTTTTTGATGAACTGTTGTCTAACTTTCATGATAAGTTCATCAAGTAATTTTATGATTTGATTCCTGCTTTACACAAGTAATAAGTAAAATAAACTTTTAAGCAATTTCCACACTCAAACAATTTAATTGATCTGCGAAAACCTTGCTTATGGATAATACAGGGAATAGTCAGGGTATTAATAAAATAAGTAAAACGCAAATTCGTTTACATGGACCTTGCAGCTACATTTCTGAAACTTTACATGTTTAAATCTGAACATGGATTTGTAAAGCAAAAAATAATATGCTTCCCATATATGGATTATGTGGTAACAAACCTAAACTGCAACTGTATAGAGCAACCTCATTCCTACGGTCTTTTTTCCTTTTTTGATATTACTGGTGGCGGAAGAAAAATATGTGGCATCATCTGCGCATTTACACGATTTGATTGACTGCTTCAATTCCAGGATGATTAGTTATAACTTAAGTTTTTAAAAAGATGGCGGCTGTGGTTTTTATTTAGTAGTTTTATATTATTACTCCATAAGAGCTAGGGAGAGTTATTTGAACATAGAGCGAGCTTGATTATAAAATGGTTTTATCTGCTTCTATAGAAATTTCTAAAGAGTCAGCAATAATTGAGATTTAATGCATACATGCACTTTGTTAAATTAAAGAGAAAATTTATAAAAAAGGCATGTATGACCGACCATTAATGACCTGGCATGCCATCTTAAAACACATTCTTTGTTTAACACCCAAGACTTTTTCTTTGATTGATCTCTTCAGAAATTATGGATATTATGGGATGCTATAAGTGTAACCATGGCTAAGTTATTTAGTAGTAATAACAAACAGAAATTATAGATATAGCTATAACTCAAGAGATTATAAAAATGTGCGAATAATCATAAATTGGAGAGAGTTCGTTGTTTCACAGTGTAACATAATTGCAAAATTTGAGTTTTCAAAAGAAACAATTAACTTTGGAATTAGCATACTTAGTCATATGATTACGGAAATCATAATTCTCACTGCAATAACATTTACATATTTACTTAAAAAATAATTTTCATAAGGTGTAATTGAGTTAGGTATAGCCAGCTAGTTAGCCATTACATACATATGTATATCAGAATGGATAGCAGCACAAGGCATTATTCCACAACTCCAAAAAAGTTGTTAAAATAACAGGAACATATTTGTTCCTATAAAGTTCTCTTACGCTTGTTTTGTTGTGATGTTAAACAAAAATATACTGCACAATTTTGAAAATGCTCTTTAGTCACGTAAGTTGTAAAAGGGTTTTCCAAATTCTTCATCTCATATATGTACATAACATGTTTCATCCACTGCACAGAGAACAACATTTTTGGTGGAATAAGAGGATTTTTCAATCACCACTCCTCAGTCTCAGCATAGCAAAACAAAAAGTTGTCTGTCTTGATTTTACGTTACATATGTAGGTCTTAAAGCCAATAGTAACATCTAGCTAATTTTAAGTTTATCATCCAAGACTAAGTTTATTGTCAACAAAGAGATATGAAACATCTGATTAATTCCATCAGTGTTGCTACTGCATCATATCTGCACAATATTTAAGGTTTCATTTCTTACAAGTAGAAGTATCAATATGACCGTAATCTTTCTTACAGCAGCACCACAAAAACATTGTGAATAAAATAGTTTACCTTACCCAAACAACTTTGTTTGATGTTACTTGCAGGATTTCAGAAAATCCCAGTAAACAATTTATTTTAAATATTTATAATACATATTAACAAAAGAATAAAACTGTTATTTATCTTAATTGGATTTTAACGGAAACTTTCAGTAAATCGCAGTCAATTTGTGGATGGAACTGGGAAACTTAATCTGTACAGATGCATAGCATCATTGAGACAATAAAACATCTGAGGCAATGCCTGTTAAACAAGGCATGTGATAGTGAATGTTAAAAACAAAAAACTTATTCAACAAACCTCAACAGAAAGAATGTATCCACAGAAAGTGTGGCATTTAATATAGCTTGTGTTGTAAATCTTGGAAACCATTTATAAACATACAAGGGGTCATCTGAAATAAAATAAATAAAATAATAATAATGAAAGAGTCAACACAAAAACATAATGGCATACATACAGGGGACTTGTTCTGATCATTAAGATTATATATCGTCAATTAATGAACTTTCAGTAAAGAGAAACAAAATTTTCCTTTCTGTATAATGATTTCAAATTCAGTTATAATGTTCATACTCTAGTCACACAACTGAACTAGTAAATGTGAGGTGGTGGTCAACAAATGTCAAAAGCAGGTGATTTTGTAACAACTACAAATATTCTAGTGTACTGTTCCAACGAGTTTCACTGATGTTTTTTGAATTCATATTGACAGACAATACCAGAATTATTTGGAATATTTATAATCAAGTGAAAACAAACATAATAAAGAAATTGCTTTCCTATTTCAATTAATGACTACATTATTTAAATTATTTCTTTCTAAGAATACAACTTACAGCATATATACTGTATACTTGCTTTCTTGAAGCAAGAAACAAAAATTTAAATTTGGCTCGACAGGGAGTGAATAGTTTTTTAAATTACAGTAAATTACCATAAAAGGTATATTAAATGCTATGCTCTAGTAAGTAAGTAAATTTATTTGCCACATAAAAAAAATCGTAATAAATAACAAAAAAGCAGATAAAATATATTAAAATGTTATTATTTAATATTAAAAAAGTTAATAAAAAATAAATAATTATCCACATACTAGTGTGGCAGGGAATACCAAAGTGTCAATACAACCCTGTTTCCATGGTATTCCCCATGTGTGGATATTGATAAACAAAACAAAATTAGAAGTGTAATCTAGATGATTTAAGTTTATGCTAATAATAAAGATAGTTATCATCCTCCTTTTCTTGCAAGCCTTTAAAGAGTGTATCTTTAATATTATGCTTGAACGTATTCGAAATGAAATGACCTTCTTGTTGATTTCACTTTGTGCTATAGTGTAGTTATTGTTGTTGTTGTGCATCTCAGGCCGGGATTAGTTAAAAGTTCGGTCATTTTTCAACGAGTGCATTGCAAATTATTTCCAAAATAATTACACATTGAAAGTAATTATTGCCTCAAATTATTAAATATTTTTAAATTTCCCAATAAACTATCGTGTTTATTTCCTAGCATATTTTTTTCATTCTCAGCAAGAATTATAAAGACCACTAGCACTTAACCTGTATTTTTTTTATTATGTAAACTTATTTTTTATCACAAGTCAACAGAAACAAATAAAAAGTGAAACACAAATAGTTATGCAACCACCCTCTATATATATAATTGATTGTATTGAAATATTGATTGTCTAGAATGAAAAAGAAGCAGTCAATGATAAAAGGCAAAGTTGAGTAAATGAAGTGACTTCTTTTCTGGGCTCTTTTTTGTTCTTTTTGAAACACTTTTCTTCTAAAGTCATTTTTGTTTGTGAAAGGTTACTTTTCTAAGTTCATCTAGCTTCATATCTAGCTATGCAAATATGTTGAATATATTTTGTAATGTAGCCCAGCCTCATTTCCAGTTGTGAAAATGTGTGGTGGGTACTTTTCCAAGGTTGTTTAGCTTCATTTCTAGATGTGAAAATTTGCAGTGGACACTTTTCTGAGGTCATTTAGCTTAATGTCTTGTCATGAAAATGTGCTGTGGACACTTTTCTAAGGTTGTTTAGCTTCATTTCTAGTCATTAAAATGTGCCACAGACACTTTTTAAAGGTCTTTTAGCTTCATTTCTAGTCGTGAAAATGTGCCATGGACACTTTTTAAAGGTGGTTTAACTTACATTTCTATTTGTGAAATTGTGCTGTGGATACTTTTCTAAATTTTTTTTTGCTTCATTTCTATTCGTGAAAATATGCCATGGACACTTTTCTAAAGTTTTTTGCTTCATGTCTAGTTGTGAAAAACAGTTTTTATAAGACAGTTTGACGTTTTGATTTCTTGCAGTGAAAATATAACTGAATAGCTTTTCTACTGTAGACACTTGTTTTCATTCATTATTGACTTACAGTAGAATTTTATGTTTGTTTTAAAGTAGTTAATGCTTCCTAAACTAATAGAAAATCTTTGATCTTTCTATTTGATTCTGAAAATGATTAGCTAAAAATTTCTAGTGGGAATTCTTTACTGCATCAATAACCTTACATCTATAATAAGAGTAAAAACAACACTCTCCTACACATCTCTTTTCATAGAAAAAGTTTTAAATTGTCCTCAGAATAATGAAGGTCATAATAGTTCTGTTTAAAAGAATCTTTGAGAGAAAGTTGCATGATGTAATTTAATCTTTATATCCCTGTTGCTGTGTTCAGGGCACCTAGCCTGGTTTCTATTAATTCTCAGAAGAATACTTAAACAAAAAATTAAACACAAGATGGAAGTAAATGGGAACAACTCCTCAAATTGAAATTTTACATAATATTGGAATAATAAAGACTTTTAGATTCTTGTATTTGAGAGTATTACGTATGTGCTCGAAACTCTAAATATCTAGTATACCAAATTGTGGAAACCATCCAAGCTTGAAGAAACATTTTTAAACCAAACAGGTTGCTTATTTCTTTTCTAGTCTGTCCGTCTCTTACTTTTTGCAGCAAGTGTTCTGCACCAAGTGTGTATTTAATAAGTACCTGTTTAACATGTTTATAATTTGTTTATAAATATTCCAGGGGGTATAAATTGAATATAATAAAACATACTTGAATAAATCTTCCTTTCTCAACATAGCAAATTAATAAATCTCAACCATACTCTCTCTCCCCCTAGAAGTTACTGATTAATACTACTGGGTGGAAAAATCTTCCTTCATATACTATGATAGTCTACAAGTTTAGTTGTTTGTTGATTGAGTTGATTTTGGTAGTTTTTTGTAGAAAACCAAATATATAAGAATGTGCATTTGTTGACGTGTTGCAAGGTAATAAACTAAATCTTTGTTGTTCATCATCACTATAATTTTTCAGAGAAAACGAACAATGAACAAACTTTTAACTACTGCAGCCTCACATGGGGCCTTTCAACAATGACATATATTTGGAGCTACTGTATGAGTAAAACAACAACCACAGAAGAGACAATAGTTACCAAAATGAACCCCAGAAATAATAAATAGGTTTATATTCGTAATAAAAATGAAAACATAAAGTAATAATAAAATAAATTACAACATCAACTAAAAATAAAAGTGAATATATAAACAAATTAAGTAATAAAATAAATACAACATAAAAGCATGACACAGATAAAATTGAATAATAACTGGCATAGGTCATACAAGTAGGAAAAAGTAAATTATAGCTCCTTGTACCATGTTGAATTACAGATCCTCTCTACCATCTTAAAAACCCTCTACTTTACACGACAGTGGCCATTTTGAGTGAATATTTTCATAATACAACTGTAATGTGAAGCAAAATATAGGTTGGTAGCACTGAAGACATTCTGGGTGTTTACTTGAGTAAATACAGTATTAACAGAGAGCAGTCAGACTTCAACGGGAAAGATGTTTTGTAGTCTCATTTTATTGCAATTGGCTTTACATCTCAGTTTTTGGGTTGTATTTTTGTGAATTCACAAATGAGCAACATTCTATGCTACAACATACCTTACATATACAACATACATGTATATCTTACATCTTACATTTTACAACATACAGAGGCTTTGATGTCAACAGGATTTCTGAGATAAAACTAAATGACTTTTTCGAGAATTGTGCATTATTGGTTTTTAAAAACATTAACATTGTGTTAATAATAGGTATATTTTAATATAATTTTCATAGAGTCACAAAACCTAAAACGTTTATATTGTACTCAAACTGTAATAGTGCTTACAAACTATTATTATAAACCATAATAAACATTGCAGGAAGACAATAGCCCAAAGGAAACATGTTCACACCATGACACCATGACTAATCCATATTCAGTATATATTTATATACACATATAAATTAAATTTCCATTCCAGGTAGGATTATTTTGCAAGAAATATGTGAAAATAAGTTCTGTTCAGTTGTACCCGCAGAATGACAAAATGCAATTGTTGTTGTTTACAGTCATTAAGTGGTTTTAAAGCTTCTATTTCATAGTGTTCCCAGAAAGGAATAAAATCATTGGTCATTTCTTTGCTACATTTTTACAGGACATTAATTATTGCAAATATAATGTAAAAATAAATTTGGTAAAAGCTGATAAAACACTCTGGTTCCTGATAAAATTATAAAGGTTTTTCTAATGGGAAGTTTAATATAATCAGGAGGTAATAGTAATATACAAATTGATTATACATACCAAAACTAGTCATACCAAAAACTAATGTATGACCTAATATAACCCACGTTATTGATAGTGTTCGAATGCCATTGATAGATGTGATGGCTCCTGATGGTACAGTAGTGTCAAATAAAGCTTTTGAATTCTTGATCAGTGAGAAAGCAAGGAGAAAGTTAACAAGAAGGTTTCCTAGAACAAAAAAGTACACTGAATAAATTGAAAATATTTGTGCTGTTTTTTAAAACTCACTGTTTTATTTATATTAAATATTTTTATTTATATTATTAAATATGGTGAAAGACTTTATGAAACATTACACATTGTTGACATTTAAAAATAAATTTGCTAGTCAAAAAGTTCCCAAGTTAATAACAAACATGGAAGTAATTGGGTTACAGGACAAACAGCAATTACAATGGAACCAAAGTTTAATATATGGCTAGAGCCTAAGAGTGTTCGTTCAATAAAGAAACAGCCTTGTAAAATTTTATTGAGATGATATCTGTGAGACACACGTGTCCGACAATTATATATATAATGCATAAAAAATTAAATCATACAATATAATATATAGTGCAGTGTTTCCCTGGTGTGGGTGGGTATATAAGTTGAAAATCGTGTCTCTTACAATTCAATAAATGAATGTGTATTAACAACTATATAAATTTAATAAATTAACCTTACACAGTTTGCTACTGTTAATTAACGAGAACTACTTACAAAAAACAACAAAAATATTTACATCGCACATACTTTTTGAGCTTTTTAAAAGTTGTTCTCTGAATGTTTCAACTATGCTTTTAAAAGACAAATTAATTTATCCTCGCTAAAGTGACTGTCTAAAAAATATCTAACTTACAAAAAGTCATCTGAAATAATTTATTTGTAATAAAATAACACTATTAATTAACAGATTCTCTTAAGTAATTGTATTTAAGCTGTGGGTTTTTGAAGGTGATGTCTTCACCAAAGGTATTACAAAATATATCCTGTAGTAAATAAGTTTAAAAATCAACATGTAATATACCAAAACAAAGCTAAGATAATGGAGAATAAACTCAGCAGTGTAGTATTTACACAAACTTCAATCACGCCATCAACACAGGGAAAATCTATGAGCTGCTCTTGTATGCTTGCCATAGAGGATGAGTTAAAGCCCAACTAATTAATTAAAACAAGAAGCTGCAGACAGCTGAACATCGTTTTTTTGTCCTTTTTGACTGACATTTTTAACTGTCAGTTAAAAATGATCGTGTAAACACTCAAAAACTGCTGAAAAATGATGAAATTTTACCCGTCAGTTAAAAATGATGGCCTTTCTAGTCAAAAATTTTAGACACTATTGTTCTTAATGTCGCCAAAATATCACGCACAATTTTTATGATTTTTTTAGAATGATTTTTGAGAATGTTATTACAACTACAGTTGTAAAACATGGCTATGACGAAGAAAATAAATACTGAAGAGTTTTGTGGCAGTATTTACCATTCAAAACACACCATATA
>JANTOQ010456460.1:0-12959 GCA_027564595.1 Bythotiara depressa | reverse complement strand
TTTTCCATCTTTTAATTAAGCAAGACAATCTCTCAAAGTGAGTACAGTCACAACAATAAAACAAACATCCATCCATATTGTTCAGCATCCACATCACATTTAATGCTTTCACAAAAATATTGGATTGATCAGTGGCAATATGTTTTTCATTACAGCAATAAACAACACTACCTTTTGTGATTAATTATATACAAACACTAAATCTACAAGAGAAAGACAACATTGTGTAAGAATATAAATATACTTAAGTGACAACGGAAGGTTTTATTATTTCAATGGTGCTATGGTACTGTACTACTTTGATTTTAGTGAATAATATTTGAAGTTTTGTTGCCATATATTCCACCCCATTACTATTTTACTGGATTTTATGGAAAGTATCTAAGAGTTATCCACTAGAGAACAAAAGAACGTTATTTTTCTAATTGCAACCGATGACTTCATGAAAAGAAACCAATTATTCAGCTGAAAATGTTCACAAGATAAGGTTGCAAAACATTTATTGTGAGTATCATTGTTTTTTGCATAATTTCATGTTGTTTTAATTTTTCTGTGAAATTTTGTATGCAGTTTATATAACTTGTGTATACAAAACATACCAGAGACACTGTCACTTTTAATTTTCAACTCTTTTTTAAAATACATCGAAAATGATATTTATCAAAGGTATATTTTATGCAAATACATTTTCAGAAAAGTTTTACATTACATTACAAATAATTGTGCATCAAAGATGAAAAAAGGAAAATTTTATAAATAAAGAAATAAAATTTTATAAACCATTCTGTTGCCAAAAAATGTTTATACTCATTTCATTTTGATTATTTCTATAACTATATTCCTTATATTTAGCCAAAAAAGTTATGAAACAGTTTCATGAATTTCAGTTTACATCTCAAGATATTTCATGTTTTCAACTGTTTTTCATGTAGAAACCGGGCTTTGTTTATTCCTTCTTAATTCACAATAAACATACTTCCTCATTCAATTGTGAAATCCTTGTATCTCTTTGTTGCAGCAAAGCTTTCATGTGTTCCTCTTCATCTTCTAACGTTCGAATTCTTTCTTCATAACCAGCACATGTTGCTTGACACCTTCCATAATTAGTCTGTGCACTTTTCACTAATTGTTCTGCCTCCTGTTTAATAAATACCAAAATAATTATTAGTACAAATAAATATAAGAAATGTATTTCCACACCTACAATTTTTAAACTATAATGCTTAACTGCTATTAAAATGAGTCAAGTTCATTTAAAAAAAATTTAAAGATGATGAAAGAATCTTTCTATTTCATAAAAACAAATCATGAAATTGAAATGACATTCATGAACGTTAACAAATTAGCAAACAGTTCCTAATCTAGCCCAAAAGAGGGTCCAACCTTCTGATGCTGCCCCTCAAAATTCAATGAAAAAAGTGCCCTTTTTGCTAAAACGGTTTAAATATTATGCATTATTCGAATCATATGTATCTCTGCATTGGAGTATAGGAAAACTGAGAAAAAAGATGGTAAAGATATGGAAACCCTGGGGGAGGGGACAAATGTTAAAGCTAAGAAATATACAGTATGACAAATCTATAAAATATCGGTTAAATGGTTTTATTTTAAGGTTTCTTTATATTTTATTTTAAGGTTTCTTTGTATTATACCTGAAGAGCTCTATCTCGATTCCAAGCAATTTCACGATGAGTTTCACATTCAGTTGTCAATTTTTCCATCATTGTTTCAGCACTCTTGAACTAAAATGAAAAGCACTATTTATGTACATAGACTTTCTAAGCAGGAAATGATGTTACTGAATGTAGCTTGAATATTGTTACTTCTTACTGCAGGATTAGTAGTAGTGTAGTTAATGCAACACTACAATAAACTGGACCCAGTGGAATATCAAATGAAAATGTTGCAAAATAAACTGGCAAGTTCAAAGGTCATCATTAATAAAATTTAGTGCTGAGAAAACATTGGTGCAATATGGCAGATATGTCACCACATGATGGGCATTAGTCTTAAAATAGCATGTCTGTGCAAATGTCTCATTTTCAATGTTCTACAATCCTGGACATTAATTACTTTTTGCATTTTATGCTGATTCGTGTTTTAGTACCTTTCCCTTCTCGTGCCTGTTGCATGAGATGTGGGTTAGTTGTTGGCGGGAAACCGCGTAGGATCGCCCATGCAACTGTGATATATTGAAAAACATCCAAAATTGTCATTATTTTACTGATCTACACGTTTTATGACATCACAAAAGGCCTCAAATAAACCAATTAGGAGGATAGTGAGACTACTTCCCTTGTCCAATCATGCTGCATAGCCACGGTCACTTCTCTAACAAAGTACCTAAGATCCTAAGTCTTAAGTCATTGGTAAACTGGAAAAGTTTAATTCTTTCTCTAGATTTTGGAGTGTGGAAGACAACCTATAAGTGTTTGCAGTAATTGTGGAACTGGATTTTTGAATATTTGGCACTTTATGCCAATATATATATGTCCAGGATTGCAGATTGTCCAAAAAAGAATCTGTGATGTCTTTTATTGCTATATACATATTATTGTCTTTGCTGTGTTTTAGAAAATGGTTTTAGAAAATGGTTCTAGAGTCATGAAAAGTCATTCATAGTAGCATTTTAAGCATAAAAAATCTTTGTAACATGTGAAAAACATTACTTTTATCAGTTTTAGCAGTAGATTAAAAAAAATTGTATTAACATCAAGTTACAATCTAGAATATTTATTTATGAAAATTTCTCCATCTGGAATTCTGGAACAGTCCAGAAATGTGGTATCTCAGAATGATTTTGGAGTGTGGAAGACAACCTATTTGCTAAATCCACACATGTTTAAATACAAAATTAATATTCAATATTTTTCCTGTCAAAGGAAATTTTTTCCAAGTAGAAACAGGTTTGTGCGATATTTTTCAAGAAAAAGTTCAATTTTGGGGAAATAAATTAGTCTGAGTTGATATAAAATAATGCTTATAAGAGATTTAGATGGTGAATGCATAATTTATACATTACTGTATGTGAAATTAGCCTACCCATATTTTATCTGTAAACATGTGCTTGGATAACAAGAAGTAAATAATTAACAACAACATATATGGATATTCACTACCAGGGCTATACTACTAATTTCACCTCTATTTCCTGGAAGTGTTTGACTAAAACATCCTATATTCAATAATAAAAAGGCTGAATACCAAGTTATATTTTCTGTAAAGTCTACAGGCATTTCTGTAAAACCGAAAATATGTTTTATTAGATAGAAGTATTCTCATAGTCAGGTCATCACAAACAGACAATACTATATATGAGTATAATCTTAAGGGTGTGATTATGCAAAAATAAATGGGATAAAATTACAACTAAAAATGTAAAAGAAGAAGACATTGTGGTTTCACACACCAATAGAATAGAATAAAATGATATTATAAAGATAAAACAATAAGATTTTTTTCATACCATGAATAGATGTTATAGCGTGATGTTTTATAAACATGGACAAATCACTGATGTTACCTTATTTTGTGAGTCTGACAACCTTGTTTGATAATCTTCAAGGATTTGTCTCAGCTGTTCAATGACAGCAGTAAAGTTCCACACATCCCTTTTATCTAGAGCATACATACAAAACTGTTAGCAGATAATTAATAATAACCTATCCATTAAATACCAGGAAAAAAGACCAATAACATTCGTAATTATGCTTTCAAAATAACAGCATTGAAACCTCAATATTATACTCAGCATTTATATTTTTTTGCAATACACTCAAACAATGTAATCCTTCAGACCATGAAAAGTTGAGCTTTTGCTTTGTGTGCCTGTGTGATGTAATTGTTCCATTGACTGATTTTTCATAAAAATTAACAAATAACATTTATCTATTTTATTTACTTGACTAACAATGAATATAAACGTACTTCTTTTTAGTTTCATATGAATGTGTTGAAATGATGGTGGTCTATTCAATAAATATGCAGTTCGTTTAAACAAACTCAAGGATAGGCAGGTCTTTATGCAGGTTAGAGTAATCCAATTATTGTCCAAATAAAAAAACAAGAAAACAGCCACCAAATCATAAACAAACTGTTTGTTTATGAACAGAGATTGCCTCAAAGACTGTTCAGTTACTACAGTGTGCTCATATTATTACAAAAACTGAACTAAATTGATAAAGTTTTTATTGAAGCAATGTTTTGATATTTTTCATGAACTTATGTTAATATAACAAATTTAGCTGTAAACAAAACTTTTAAGCAATAAAAATGAACAAAAGACTTTAACATGTTCAACTTTCCTTACTCAAAAATAGCAGCATGCTTGAGTTTTAGCTAATAGCATAGTGCATTTGAATTTGGACTTAGACATGCAAAACAGAAGATGGAATTATTGAAATTAATAAAAATATCATAGTTTTATTCTGTATACTGATCTATATCAAAGTAAGGTCTGAAATTCTGAAGTAGCTATACCTCACCTTCTGAGGAAGTAAATCGCAAAGTATATTTTTAGTCTTTTTCCTGAACCCTGACCTTTGATTCTATATCATGCATCGATACCATACTTCAATTAATTGTTCAGTAAGAGTACACAGAATTAAACTATAAACAATATTTTGTGTCAAAATAAATTATACTGCAGTATTTTGGAGTTGTGGCACAGCGGTAGTGGGTTGGAATTGCAATCCAAAGATCCAAGTTTGAGTCCTATCCATGCTACAGTTCAGAGTACGACCATATCTCAAAACCCATATCTCAAAATCCATATGTCATGTTTATATACGTTTGTGTGGACCACAAGTGATGCCTGTAATGCAGTATACAAATGTGCTTCTGTGGTGCAGTATTGTGTTTGTGCATGGTTGTAAAACTCTGAGCTGAAAGCTTAGAAGAAAAAATACTGTAGTCAAATATATGTTGGCCACTTTGGGAATTAAGAAAATTGTGGTCATTATTGACAGCTGGTATTTATAATACACAGTATTATTTATAAAAAATTGACTTGAAGGAATGTGAAATGTGCCTTTTATAGAAATATATTATTTATGTAGACCAGGTTTGACGTTCAAATCACTATTAAAACAGCAAACTTTAACCTTCCATAACTTGAGATATACTTTCCTAGAGGAAATGTTTTAGAAGAAGTCTCTTACTATGTTTTGAGCTGAATGTAAATATAAAATCAAAAATTTAACATTAAAAAACACATTTATTTTGATAAATCATATAATTTCATTCACTGGACTTTTTGTAAACAAGGATTCCATCTTTATATCTTGCAGTACCCAATTTTAACGAACATCACAAATTGTGAGGAACAATACATTGAAAGATAAAAATAGATTATTATTTATTTATATCTTAGTAATTTAACCCTATTTTATTTGGGGTATGTTGGAGAGCAAAAACGACCTACCCCTCTAAAATCTTTAAAAAATATAATATTTTGTAGTGGATCAAATTGAATGAAACTTTCCACAAATGTTACAAGAACAAAGACAATTACAAAAATTCAAAAATATATTTTGAAACAATGACCTATTGTCTTTTTATTGTTTTAAAACAATAGAAATATAGGTATTTTTTAAAACTGCAATAATTATGTTTCTATTCACTGGAATTTCTTCAAACTTTGTACATGTTATGAACACAAGCAGACCTGATTAAAAATTTGAAAATAAATTACAAGTAAATACCCTTTGTCTTTCTATTGTTTTAGAATAATAGAACAATAAAAAGTATTGAAATTGCAATAACTTATTGTCTACTTGGTCGATTTTCACCAAACTTTGTACAAATAAAGTTTCCAGGAAGACCTTATTATATTGCTTTTTGTCTCTTTATTGTTTTAGAGCAATAGAACAATAGATCAAATATGAATAAAAATATGTTGTTATGGGTATAAGAATATATACACATGAAATAAAATGTAAAAATAAATTATTTTTTTGTATATACCAGTTCAAAAATTTGGGTGTGGTCAGCTACCTACTGGCAAAAATTTGATATTTTCTCATAAATCTCTTTCATATATATTTTGCAGCAGACTTATTTGGATATTTAATCGTGAGTCATTTTTAAAAACCTGATGGGGTAGGGCATCCCCCATCCCCCCCCTCCCCCCAAAAATATAGAGTTAAGGAAATGACAATTTCTGGATTTTAACTCCTGGATATTTTGAAATGGAAAGCAATACAAAGACTGTACATAATAATCCCCAGCATCACACGCTTCAGTCTTTCAGAGATCATTTTTTAACAACACAATACAGCATATATTACCTGGTGATTTTGCTACTTCTGAAATAATCTTATAATTATTTAAAAGAAACTTCAATTCTTTCACTGTGTCATTATTAGTGGATTCTGTGTTTGACAACTTTGTCTTTGTCTACAAAGAAATATGGTTAATTTTATTCATTTCCGCTAAAATACAACGCAAATATTACTAGTAAATAACAAGGTGTTGTTACAATAGTCATTATAAACATCAATTAATTATATTAGACACCAAATATTCTACAATTTTATCCACAGGTTTCACAAAGTAATACAACTTATGAATACAAGCTGTTTTTAGGAGCCTCAATCCTACAGATAATGCTGACAATATTTTATACAACAGAGAGGTATTGTGTACCATTTAAAAAAAATCTTTAGCATTACTCACTCAGGGATTGAACCTACAACCTTGAAGAGGAGAAAGAGAAAAGCACTCTAACCCCTAGACCATGTAGTGAATTAATATTAATGGGAAAGTCAACAGAATGCTTTGGGAGTGTTTATTTTTCAGTATAATAATTTTTTTTAATTCTGTCGACTGGCAAAGCAGATCTTCCAACATTTTAATCAATATCTTATACTTTCATACAGCAGCTCTAGTATCCATCAATAGGTCTTAAGAAAAAAAAGTAAATAGATAAATAAATGCAATAAACTACAATAGTTTAGTTGAAACATATTTAGCAAGTATTACTGGAACAGAAATATTTGATGACAAAAGTTATGATAGGAAATATACAATTCAACCTGTCTGGTACCTCTTTAAGTTCCTCCTTCAAGTGGTTCAAATTGTTTTGATAATCAGTAATCTCACTAGTAACATTTGTAATTAGCTTTGTTTTTTGAGCTAGAGAATGTTGATCACGATATAATTCCTCTTTTAGTTTGTTATGAGCAGATTTCAGTTGTGCAAACAATTCCCTTTCATTCGTACAAACAGATTCCATTTCTCTAAATACAAGAAATGAGGATACAACAGTAAACAATATTGATGACATTTTTCTAATGATAACGTACATAGGACTGTTGATTATGTAAGCAACAAACCAACTTGACAAGCATTGATATGATTAAAATGATGACACTGAGTTGAGATTATCATTCTAGGATACTTCCTTCATGGATTGTTAAGGTTCAATTCAACTCAGGCAAATATTCTCCTGACATGAAGTTTTGACATGCAGGTGATCTTGCAATCTGATTGGTTATTCTACTTTCTAGTTGACCACACACGCATAAACAAAAAAGTTAGGTTTACAACACTAACATTTTTGCTGTTGGCGATCAACCATGAAACTTTAGAGTGAATGGTTGATTCATTGATCTGTGGATCTTAGATCAGTCATTTATAAAAATTAGTCCACAACATTTAACTATAATACCATGAAAATAAACAGGCTAACTCACTACACTGTTCACCAAATTAATACTAAATTATGGTCTTAACCATAACCTTAACTATGCCAGAACACTGCTCTACCAATGTGGTCAGCCTTCAGCACCACCTAACAGTGAAATGATAATAAAGGTTCTAACACATAAGAATAAAGAACCAACCTATATTTCTTGTTGACTTCTTCATAGCTGTTGCGACTCTCGTTGTATCTGGCTGACTCTGCATCAAGTAAATTTTCCAGGTCCCTCACTTTTAACTTTATAAAATCAAGATAAAAATAATACAAAATAATTAGTATGTTTATGAGAGCTAAAACAACAACAACAACAACAACAACAAAAGAAAACAATACCATTTGAAACAGGATTGTATGATTCCAAAGCGGTAGAATGAAACTATAAATCATGAATATTATTATACTTCTACAGGTGTGTCCAGCAGAAAAATAATCAAAGGATTTATTAACTTCCTGACACTGCTGGTAAGCTTCCTTCCTGAAAATCCACATTGGGAATGCACCAAATTCAAACAGAAGACAAAGAAATTTTAATGTCTCCAATACAAGTAACCTTTTCAGTTTAGTTGCGCTAAGACCTTTCAAAATTTAAAAAAATATAGCATCATGGGACCTATTTTCTAAAAAAAGGAGCTAAATTCAAGTAGGAAAAAGACAGCACTTCTAAATTTAAAACTTTGTTTGTACTGCATAAAATTCAAAACATGAAGATACAAACACATCAAATTATTACTTTTTTCAAAGAAATGACCTCTCACAAGTCTCAAGACATTATATTGGAAACAGTTTCATATTCCAGGGGGTCAGCAAAAAAGTATAACAGCATTTTATTCTTACTTGAACAACCTCTGCATTGAATTTTGTTTCCAAGTGTGCTGCTCTCTCTGCTTCAATATTTTCTTCAAGGGTCTTGATTCTTTCATGCTGCTCCTAAAACAGTGGATCTTGGATATCACAGAAGTGAAATCATATCAAAATGAAATATATTTTTAGTACAACTTTAAGTAGGCAATTACAAATAAATTGTTCATTATTTATATATATGGAACAGGCTAAGAAAATTACACACTTGGTGTGAATGTTTTCTAGTTTAATCACCTACTCAAACTAGTTTTTATTATTTTCAGTTGAGTTAACTATACAATCAAGTCTTGTTATCCTTATGTTATTTGATTGGTCGATTCATCAAGCCTTGTGATGTGTAAGATTATTAGTTCTATTATTTTTCCTTCATCATCTGTCCTTTTAGAAAATTTATTAACTTTGTAATTGTCTATTTTTTTTAAATTTAAGACAGTTTTCAATCACCAGTTACATTTTTATAACTATTACCAAATTTTTCCCAAAATAATTCATTCTTTGATGTTTTCCATAATTAGACAATTATTCATAATGGCTTCCATAATCAGGGCCTGTATCGTAAAATATAAAGCCCAACAAAAAATGCAGAAAAATTGTGGGAAAACTATAAAAATGCACAATTTCCATACTGCTCTGATATTATAATAATAATCAGGTAATAATAATGAATAAAATTAATAGTTAAAAAAATCATTTTCACAAATAAAAACCAATATAAAGTGGCTTAAAGAATAAAGTGGCTTAAAGAATTATTTTTCAAAATTTTCCTATCCTACTTCATTATTATACTCTGTCACATGTTGTAAACAGGTACTCTGAAATCAATAGTCAAAAAATGTTCAATGAAAACATTTTTATTAGATAAATAAAAAGATGTGCACTAATAAAATCTAATATTTCAAAAAAGCTTGATGGAAAACACAACTTAAAACATGTAGCATCCCTCAAAAGCACGAAATCTATGATATTTATACCCATACTAGTCCCAGTCCCATTAATGTCACAAAAACATAATAGCTAATATACAAAAAAACATTAGAAAAACTGAAACATGTATGTCTAAACAGTATCCTTTCAAAGCAAAAATTCCCTTTAAAAATCAATGGCATTATCTGGACAACAGATTTAGATAACTGAAGTAATCCAAATCTATGATCTTACCAATCTGGTCCTTTGTGTTGCTGGCAGAATGGCAGTTGAATGTACTATTTTTAACATCTTTGCCAGCAGAAAAAGGAATTGTACAACAGTTAGTTTTGGATACAAACTATAATGTGTCTTATCGCAGCAGTGTTACTGTGTGTCAGGGGAGCACAAAATATTTTACATGCCCCTGTTTTTGAATTGGCGTTTAGATGTGAAAGAAGAGTAAGACATCATGGTACTTTATTTGGTTTTTATTTAATGATTTTTAACTTAGCATTATGCATAATAACTTGTATCTTTTACTTAATGAGAATAAACATTTTGTAAATATTGGAGTACAGAAAAAAAGAGATCCATCCATATGCAGGATTTAACTTTTGATTTTGTGTTGGATTGAAGTGTTATTTTGAACAATATTTTGGCAAAGATCTGCTAGAAAGTAACACAAACCTGACTCTTTTTTATCATATCCTGTTCCCTGCTTGCACTATAGTCTATGTCTTTCATTAACTTTCGAATTGTGTCAGTATGGCCATTCTGTTGACCTAAAGAATATTTCTTGTTATATAGGATCATAAAAATGGTTTTACATAAGTTGTGGGTATACACTTTACCATGCATTTTTTATACATTAAATAATATATATTTTGTAAACAAAAAACATTATTGTAATTCCAATAAATTGCATACAGTATATAAAAAAGAAAACAATTATGACATATTGAACTCAAATAAAAGAAAACTACACATAAATATAAATGTTTAAAACATACAAAAATCGTTGATTCTATTCTTCAATAAACAGATTGAAGTGACTTTTAATGCATTAGACAAACCTCCTGATGTCTTTATAAATTTCTGTTTGAAAATCTTTTATAACTTTATGAAGAATCAGAGGTCACCATTATTACCAATGTTAAAATTATTTTATTTCCAAAAACTAACCCCAGAGAATAGCAATACATTAGGGAAATTAGTTTCATTTCCAGCTATTTAAGGGATAAATATAACCATCAATAATATGTTTTTGTTTATTTACATTTGGTGTATAATTTCATGAAATGGGAAATTAATTATCCAGAAGTGAGCACACAAGTTAATTTAGCCCGCTACACTGATCCATACACCACTCTCCAACATGACCTTTCTGAAGGTAAAAAATGAAAAGATGGTCAGAGACCGCACCTCAGCACATTGAGATTTAGCATTTAATTTTGATGATTGTTAACTGACAGACCATACAAGTTTGTTTTAAAATATTTTATTTTTAAAATACCATTCTCATTAAATTATCTCTACTACCAGTTTTAGTTTCTTCTGTCTCCTGAAAAAGAAAATCCAATAACAGGAAGTTTAATATTCTACTTAGCAAGCATGGCTATCTTCCTTAGTGGCCAATGTAAGAAAAACTACTGCAAAAATCACAGCCCTTATTATGATTTTGCATAAAAATGTAATTTTGTATTGCCGTTCTGGATATTATTTTAGAACAGATTTTGTGGGCAAAATCAAAACATGTGCAAATTCACAACACATTACCTTGTTGCTTACCTTCTAATATTTCACACTTTTGTGTCAATTCATTACTTTTACTAAAATAGAATAAAGAAAACATCAATGAAGGAAAATGAACAATAACATAATTAGATAACATAACGAAAGGCATAGTCCAAAAGTATAATAATAGGACAGTACCTGGTAACAACAGAGCTACTTTGTTGATAAAAAAGATTCCTTTTTAAGACAATTTCAACAAATCAATGTACCTGGTAATCCATGTTTATGCTTACCTGATCAGATCAATTCAAATATCCTGTAAAAAATGTTAAAATCCAGCTTAACTTAGATTGTGTCCCACCATTATAAAAAAGTGTTTATCCAGATCAATCAGTCAAATAAATGCACTGTGTGGAAAAAAACACATCTTACTACTGTAATAAGAATAGATGGCAATAATGGAACAAAGGAAACAATTTCAAATAATGAATCAATGTCACATACGTTTTCCATGTGACAACTATCTGTTCAGTAGCTATTTTTTCTTCATATAAGATTTCATTTTCTTTCTTCAATTCAACAATAGTTGCTTCCTTAATCTTTATTTGATTTGACCAATCTGTTTGTTCTTTTTCATTCGCCAGTTTTTGTTCATTCAGCAGATTTTGAAGTGATTGAATTTTTGCATCCTTCGCCAATACCTCATCTAAAATCATGATCGCAAACTTATCCATTTGAAAATTGAATTAAATTGTGTAGTCTGGACAACAACAACAATTCCAAGACAAAGGACTATAATTTCTATGATTATCTATTTTATTACCAGAGCAAACGAATGTTCACAAACTATACAAAAGTAAACAATCTAAGTGCATTAATAGGAAGACAAAGTTCCATACAGATCTAATTTTCAGCCTATTTTTATCATAAAATTTGTCTTTATTTTGACATTTTATAGTTTTCAACATTTTTTATTTCATGAAGCTGGTCTGTAATGTTATTATTAAAAACATAATTACCTGGCTGGTGTTTATGGAATAAAAAACAGGACATTAATTAACTATTATCTTCTTGTACATTAAAACCATTGCTAACAAGTCTATGAGTTACAGAGGATTTCAGGATCAAGTTAATTCAGTACTCATTTTTTATTTCTAAAATTTACACATTTGCAATCAGTGAATGAATACGAAAAACCAGCACAGATTTATACGTACATATATGTACTGTGAAGCTTATACAACTTCATAAGTATAAAAGATAAGTTGTACAAAATTATAATTATTAGAAGAAGAATTGTGGTTTTAGTGTATATATACAGAATAAGTTAATTAACTCAAGTATTTATGATATTTTAATTAAAGTTTTGGCTTTTGTCGCGCTTCAATCTCACGCAAAGTGTTTTACTCCATTGAAAAATAACAAAGAAGACACTATTACTAACATTTCCTTATTTAATTTGTTACATGGAGAAAAAAATGTAATATATCCTAAATTATTTTAATTATGTTAAATATAACAAGAAGCGCTGTGCGCTTGAACATCGATGGCTCTACCAAATAACAGTGATCGTTGAACTCCCACGCTAAAAAAATTTAGTTTGAACACAGTCATAGCTTAAAAACAGAAAAGTTTATGCAATAAGTGAATTAACAGCTGATATTTCAACATTTTGCATTCTTTTTCCTCTTTTTGAGTAGTTAGCTAGCTCTTAATGGTTAGATATTACACGTGCACGTTGATACTATATGAAAAA
>JANTOQ010456349.1:0-11494 GCA_027564595.1 Bythotiara depressa | reverse complement strand
TACATACATACCCCTAACCTTCCTCTATCATTTGAAACTAAAATGGCGGTGTTAGTCACGTGACTTTTGCTGACGCCAACATTTTTGCAATTCACGAGCAAAATTGTTTTTTTTGACATTTTTCATTGGTACGGCATAAAATGCGAGTAAAGACGCTATATTTTCATCAATTTTATATAATTTTATATTAATCTACATAAAATTTCCGATCTAATGATATATAACATGATAAGAAATAAATAAATAAATTTTTTGTATATTTTTGGTTCCAGCACCTGTCACAAAATGGTCCAATGCTGAAAATGAGCAGGTATTTTTACAAAACCTTTTTTTACAAATCTTCCAAATATAAAATTTTGGGAAAAGTCACAAAGTTGCATAGCCATCCGACCACTACAACAAAAGTTATCTCAGGAAAATTGGGAGGGGGCACATTGTGCCCCC
The DNA here is from genome assembly GCA_027564595.1 of Bythotiara depressa. Classification (NCBI taxonomy): domain Eukaryota; kingdom Metazoa; phylum Cnidaria; class Hydrozoa; order Anthoathecata; family Bythotiaridae; genus Bythotiara; species Bythotiara depressa. Next base: position 11,050 of record JANTOQ010456349.1, on the reverse strand, counting down.
CCCCCCAGGCCAAATAGGGTTAAACGGTTGGGGGAGGGGGTAAAAACCTTAAAATTTGAACTAAAGGTGCTACGAACGCATAATGTTGCATGGTAGTAGCCACAACCTTCTACTTTTCAGAAATGGTCCCTCACATACATTGGCAGCAAATTATTTGCTGAATTCAGCATTTTTTCAGTAACGTCAGCAAAAATCGGCGAAAATTAGCACCTCCGCGCAAATTACAATTAAAAGTGAACCAATAATGGAAAAAAAGTGGTTGACCCACCAAATGATAGGTCTTGCAAATGCCCTTTCAGAAAAACTAAATTTGGTTTACCTATACTGGACACTTTTTGCTGACGTCAGCAGTTTTTTATGACTTTTTTGTGTTTTTTGTTCAAAAATGATAAATGACGTCACGTGACGTCATCACGTCGGATTTTGACGAAAACAGGTGAAAACGTTTACCTTCTTATACGTGACCTCTGGAATTGTGTTATTTTTGAAGAAGTTATGACCATTGATGTATTTTTCAGCTTGAATATGGAGTACATAGGAGAACTTTTATTTTCCCTCCAATTAGCAATATTCGAACAAGCATAACTTCGGAAAAAATTATCGTAGAATTTCCTAGGCATGTGTATGACCCCAAACAGGCAGGAAATGTCTAAAACTAAATTTCGTTCACATAAAATCCAGCGATTTCTTGTTTTCTACAATTTTATGGTTGGGTGTAATTTTACTGCTATCGTTACTGCTTGTTACGTATTTATCAGAAATGCATACTCTCCTGCACAGAGATTATCTATGAAATGACTGTATGTATGCATTTATGATAAATATGTAACTTCACCCTACCTACTTACCCTATATTTATTCGCCACTTGCGTAGAATTCTGGATTTTATAACTTCTTGAATGAATTAAAATCAAATTCATTTCTTCATGATTTACTACTAACTAAAAGATATGACACAAGGTTTTATTTTCTGGTTAACTTTCAATCCTCTTAGACGACAATTGGATAATCCTTCTAAACCCTAATTAAGAATTTTGGGTGATAAACAAGGATTGTGAGCACTAGGAAAGAAAAAGCTTGATTTAGAAACGATAGATTTATAATTTACATAACCTTAGTTTCACCTGTCAAACAACGTATTCAAGCATTATTAGTAGGGTGTTTAAGAGAGCTGTTTCTGGGAGAAATCTCAGTTTGTAACCAGGGCACATCAAGCAGGTAACACTAACAAATACTTTTAGCCACTTCATTTGTGAGTCAAATTTAAATGAGTTAAATATAAATAGCTAAAGAACCTTTTTTTTTCTGTCAGGAAAATTGGGTTTATTGTGAAATTACGTTGTTCGAACTTCGAACAGAAAACACTATTTCTAACTCTGAAAATAAGACGTTCTCCACAACAAACTAAATTACCCTTACCTATGGCAAAATGCATTTCCTATCAATTCTCTATATTAAAACGACGCCAAGGAAACTGGAGAGCTGTTATATTTAAATAAACAGATAATCAAACTATTCTAGTTACGTGACAAGATTTTAAGCACCATGAATCGAACGGAGCGCGATCATACCATACAATTGGCAATTATAAATTCTCTTTGCTCTACAAATTAGCTATAAATACTCTCATGCAAAGCATGAAAAAGACATGAAAAACATGAATACGTTTCTACAGAAGATCATAAATACTCCCTTTGGATGAATTGCGAGTGGATAGTTTTTGTAAATGAAATGTCCATATAAGGTTAATGTATTATTACGCGGCATGATCTAAAATGTTTTTATTTTCGACTTCCGTTTTTCCTTTATAATTCTTTAAGTAAATTTTAACGAGACAGTAATCTGGTGCCGACAAAAAGATGCTCTAAGGGAGTATTAATGTGCCTTGATTTCTATTAACAGGAAGAGTTAATGCATATAAGGTTAATTAGCTCTACACTGCAGAAGAGGTAACAGGATTGTATCCTCTTCGCTCTCCCTTTACCCAATCTCTGCTAAGGAGGGACAGGTTACTGAACTACCGAATGGTGTTCTTGTTGCTAGTGTCATATTTTTCTATATATAATTTCTAACGTATAATCTCGTCATAATGACGTATTTTGGTGAACTCGTCATTTTTTAAGATGCTACTAATATTCTTGGTTCATGATTCAAAGGAGTAATACAAACCGAAAAGTGGTTTCTTCTGTGACAGAAGTAGAAAAGTGGTTTCTTCTGTGACTGAAGTAAAAAAGTGGTTTCTTCTGTGACTGAAGTAAAATGGTAAAAAACAATCGCAATCTTCCTCTTCCTTTTCTTCTTCTTTTTTGATCTTAAAAACAAATTTATAAAAAATTTTATATAGATCTCATATGTCTGTTTTAAAATTTATTACGCCTTCTGTTGCAGAATTCCTTTCCAATAGTTTATTGATTAAAGGGGATAATAACATATTAGAATTCGACATATTTTTCTACACGTGGAAACATTTGAACATATGGCTTTCATTTTGTGAAAAAATATTTAGACTTTCGGAAAAGAAAGTGTTTACGTAGATAAAGTAAAATGTTTAACAATAAAAGATAGCTTTTAACTCGCTATACCAGACGTGAGCAACATGGAGACTTGTGCAGGAAATGACGTTTTCATCTAAAACTTTTACTTCATTCTTTCAGTGTTTGAAACAGAATTGAAGAGAAATGTTCGCATTGAAAGTTAATCTTTGGTGTCAGCCACACTTTTATATTTATAGAAACTTGAAAAACAGAACGAGGCTATGTGATGTATTATCGGAAGTTCAGAACCGTGAATTAATTTTTGACGCAAAAAAACGAATCTGAAGTCAGGTTTAAGAAAAATCAAATGCAAATTTCGTTTCGTATTGGAAAAGGGATATATAAATATGACTTGCTATCCAGGAGTCCTTATTTAAATGGTCTTACCTCACGGCAGCCGACAAATCAAACGAGACACTGCAATACACGGAATAAACGAAGCAAAATGTAGTGGAAAATTGATAAACGGGATATTTGTGTACCTGCGGGATATTTGTATACCTGCGTATTCGCGTAATTCGTAGACAGGTGTAGTGTTCTACAAGTGTAGTGACATCTCACTGTTGTATACCAGTGTTGTAGTGTCTGCACCGTATATTATAATGTTGAGAATTAATTAGCCAAATGTTATGTTAGGTTTGAAATCTCATAAACTTCTGCATTTAAACTAATAAGTAGAAGGATATAAATTAATTGCGATCAAGTTAGCAGGCGATTGCAAAGATTAGTATACATTACCATTGATATTACTTAGAAGAAAATCCTGAGGCATAAACAAATTAATCCCAATTCATCGGCAATTTGTCAAGCCTGAAATTAATCGTCTGCCGTGTATGCGCCCACTCTTCTTCGTAGAGTAAATGAAGTAACGGAACTAAATAGCGACCATTATGGATGGATGTTCTGTTCATTTTCAGACAAAATGGGTACAATATTACAACTGTTCTTCAAAAAAATATTTGTCATAGAGGAAATGACAAGTGTATGAATTTTTTCTCACGAGTTGTCCTGGGGCGAGTGAAAAGACTCACTTCTGCTTTGAGAATAGAATACTGCAGTGGAACTCAATGTCTTCAAAATACCAATTCCTGTTTACAGTTTAAATATGTCTTTAAAGAAATCCGACTTGGTATTAAATATTGTTTACTTAATTTCCACTTGAGAATTTATTTATGGTCAAAACCTTAAAATTGACATCTTTTGCTGGCCTAAACCATATTTTTATTGCTGCAGCTAATTTTCATAATTATATACTTTTATATGGATAATTAAATATCCACTTCGCTTTAAAATAAGCAGAAACGTAATCCATAATGGCGTCGCTTTCCGTGAAAATGTCTTTCCCTAAAAATATTTTTATAATTACTTATATCGTGTTATTAACCCCTTAATGCATAAACATACCTCCGGATTATATTAAACTTCCCATTGGAAGCCTTTATAATTTTATAAGGAAACAGGGGGTCTTATCAAGCTCTTACCAGATTTATTTTACATTATATTTCCAATAATTAAATCTCTGAAAAAGCAATATAGCAAAGAAACGAGCAATGATTTTATTTATTTATTTTATTCTTGTTGCGCCACACTACGCATCAAAGGGTTAATTAATCATAAGATATAAATATATAAATATATGTTTTATTTATTCTTTATTCATCTCTTGTTCCTTCTTCGCTTGCGCTACTGGAATTAATCCAGATATTTTAAATATTAATTTATACTTGTTTTTCTGTAATTCCTGGTGGCTTTTATCAATCAGATCTTGTGAAGGCTATATAACCTTGCTTATACAGGAAGTATGAACACTGCATGACACAGACAATCTAGTTCTATAACATACGTAAAACATTTTATTATTATTATTATTCTGTTGCCTTGCCTTTCATTCCCTCCCACTTAACTTTTTTTAGAAAACGCAAGAACAACAAAAACAAAGAAAGTATGGGCGGGTCTATATTTTTTATTCTTTATGTATTTTGCTAAACTTTGTTTTGTATATGCCCAACAAAAGTAAAATTTCTAAATTGATAATTGGCAAAAGTTGTTTTTGCTGAATAATACAATGAAATCTTGTATAAAAAACGAAACGTTTTCGTCGGAAGCAGACAGCAGAACTGCTCTAAGATAACAGGTGTTCTTAACTGCCAGGAAGTACGTTGTTGAATCAGATGAAAAGAATAATCGAGGTTTCCTTAGAAACACCTCTTTTTTCCAGGAAGCGATCCTATTTCTTTTAGAACACATCTTTTTCCCCAGGAAGGGTAAGTATTTTCGAGAACACCTCCTTTTTCTAGGAAACAAGATAGTTTCTCTTAAAACAGTTCATTTTGCCAGAAGTCAGAAAATTAACAACTCGTAAGACAGCTCAATTTACCAGGAAAATGATAATTTTTTCTTAGAACAGCTCAATTTGCCAGGAAAGAAAAGTCTGGGCGTGTTGTGTTGTTGTTTTGGTTGGCTTTCTTTAAAAGAATCATACCGTTTCAAGGAAGTGCTATATATCGAAATATGAAGCAAAATATTGTTATCTGGGATTTATGACGCGCTGATGTGAAACTTGGTACAACATCTAACCGAGAAACAATACGACGATTTTTAAAAACACCAACCAAAATAGAGTCGAGCGGTTTCAAATAAACTCTTAATCTGATCACTTTTTTGACAGGTCTTTATGGTTTTTAATATTTGGAAGGCCTTCAAGTTTTCCCGCTTTCATTGGAAAAATACGTTTAATTTAACCCTTTCATGCATAGTGTCCCCGGAAAGAAATCAATTCATTGTTCATTTCTATGCTCTCTAACTTTTTCCAGGGGTGAATTATTGGAAATTTAATGCATAATAAATTTGGTAAAAGCTGATAAAACACCCTGGTTCCTCAAAAAATTATAGAGTTGCCAATGGGAAGTTTAATATAACCAGGAGGTATGCTTATGCATTAAAGCGTTAAAATGCACTGTGTTTTATTAACATGTCATGACTGAAAGTTTCATTCTGGATTACAATTAATTAGTCCTTAATTAGATAGATTAGATTTGTCCTTTTCCTAAATACACCGACAAAGATTTGATGGGTTTTTACATGTCGATTTGCTCAATAATGTTTTTATGACCACTTAACATGAAATATCAAATTCTCTAATTTACCATGGACGAATTTGTTCCGGTGTCTATCATTTCTCAAGCGGGATTATTTTCTGTCCTCTTTCACTATTTATCCGGGAGAATAGGTCACATTTTGGACGTGGACATGTTGTGAAATTCACAAATATTGATGGACTGCAGACAGAGCTTTTCTTGAACTAACTTCTCGAGCTATTCTCGTTCAATATGAGTGCGTGCAAAATATTCTCATTTGAAATAATGAGACTATAAATCATCTATATTTGCAAATAAATGAGGAAAAAATTAATCCTAACGCATAAAATGTACTTTATGATGGTTAAGACACCGCTGTGTACTTCCTGTTCATTTACAAAATTTTGTAATTTATTTATGTATTTAGGTTTGCGGTATTTTATTTATTCATTTATTTATTGTTGATTTGTTGCCAAAACCATTCTGTACCCCAGTTGAGTTTTCTGTCCTTTTTTTTAACCAGTATGTTAAATCTTATCAAAGTGACCAAAATTAGTCTTCAACAAGATTGTGGTGCTCAACCCCTGTTACCCTGTGACACTTTTGGGACCCGATGAAACGGGAATTGGTTTTGATTATTCCACGATCTAGATTGCCCGTAATTTACTTTCCAGGATTTCTTGAAATTTTTCAAACGAAAAAAAAAAATTTCTGGGTACCTCCTTTATATCCGCCCCTGACAAAAAAATATGAAATTATTAATAGATATAAAGAGACAAAAATTTAAACTCAGATTATTTTTTCATCTTAGCCATGACTCCGCATAAACATCGCCTTGATTATTCAGTTATTCAACTAGACAGGGATCTCCCTATTCATTCGTTTGAGTTCTTTGGGTTGTCATAATATAAGTGAAATAAGGATTCGACGTTTGTCTGATAAAACACTGATATGTGACAACAAAAAACGAATTGGAACTAAAACCGCATAACTGTCAAAAATTCTGTCTGGGATTGATTATAGACAATATTAGAATAATTATTGAATTATTAAAACGGATGTTCCTTATATTTTATATTGCGCTCCGTTAGGAAAAACTAACCAACAGTTTGTTAACTTTCAATATTTTCCCTGACTCTTCCTTATGTCAACGCATTTCTCTCTGATAAGGTGTAGCATTGCAAAGTTTCCTGGTTGGAAAATATTATTCATAGAAGCATCTAGTGATTATGACACTAAATTATTTTTAAGATTCCGAAAACTGCAAAAATCCTCTCGAAGTTTTGCTTTTTGTTAGAATCTATACGCTATATATTGTAAAGTTGTAAAGACTTTAAAAGCATCCAACTTCTGTAAATGTTCCGTAAAATACCCAGTGGGCAACGTCTGTGACGTCTTCTCAACGTTGTCAGGACGTCGCGTGGCAATGATGTGCCGACTGGGTAGCCCATATGCCTAAATAACTTTAAACCTTGGATTTAACCTCGTCATTGTAGAACGTTGGATGTTTAGTCAAATAACCCTGAGGGGTGAAATTCATGCTACATCATGAAAGGTAAACCCTTGAAAAATTAGGATTAACTCTACATTCTTATGAATTTACGGATCCAGAATGGAATATATATACACCATTTCACCACCTCTGAAATTACATGTCTTCACATGTTGTCGTTGATGTTATTGCAAAATGGGAGGTAAATTTTGATTAATTAAAAAGGTTTTGATCAGTGAAAAACTGAAAATATTTTACTTCTTTACTTTCTTCAATAGAAAATTTTTAGTTTAATTGAAAACTTTGTTTAGGAAACTATTTCCTAGATTCAAACATCACAACATGTTTCTCGAAGTAAAAATTGGCTCTAAATAAATAAAAATATTTTCACTTTTTCTCTGGTCAAAGCGTTAATAAATATTTGACTAATATTTTTTATTACCTCCAGATGTTATGCAACGCTTAAGATGAAGTGGGACTAATCAATTGTATTTCTTATTATTTGCTGAGATGGTGAAATGGTGTATTTGATATGAAATAAGGTAAGTTTGCGTCCAACCCCAGCTACGGGGAAAAGAAGACGATAAACCGTGCAGTAAGTAAGTAAGTAAGTTACAGTTTTCTTTTGCCAAAATATTATTAACATTAGCTGAGAGAAAGAATAAATAACAAAAATAATAATACCTCCTTAAAGGCGATGCCGTAGTTTTCTTCCGTTACAGGTTCTATGATAGTCCTTACAGAAATAAAAATTCAAATTACCTGTTATTTAAGTAGTGTCAATCCATTTAACATAACTTTAACATAACTTCATTCTATTTTCACTCATTAAAATAAATTAACATAAATTTCTGATCTGACTCAGTGATGCCAATAGTTCTTTTAAAATTAATTATTCGCCACGTAATAACAAAGTAAATCCTGCTGGATCCATTAAATGCAACACACTTGGCTCACATTAAACTCTCGTATTATAGGTGAGATTTTTAGTCTACAAAGGCTGTAGTGGTATCAAGAGGATTTATTAACATGACCCGCTTTCACCTTGATAATTTCTTAAACTGAGTTACCCCCATCTTAACTAAAAACATAATGTATTAATTGAATCGTATGCAACTAAAACCTTCTCCGCCAATAGAATAATTTAGTAACAAGGATTAGGATTATTATGGTTATATCGAGAAGTATATATTACATACTAAAATCTGCATGTAAGCCGTTGGCGCCTGCGGCTTGAATTGATATTTTGTGCATTCGTGCTTACTCGGTACTAACTTGAATTGATATCCTGCGTTTTCGTGCTTACTCGTTGGTAATTTGAATTGATATCCTGCGCATCCGTGCTTACACGTTACTTACTCGAATTTATATTTTGTGTATTCGTGCTTACTCGTTGATAGCTTAAACCAATAACGTGCGTATTCCTGCCTACTCGTTACTAACTTGAATTGATATTTTGCGTATTTGTGCTTACTCGTTGACAACTTAATCGATATCCTGTGTGTTCGTGTTTACTCGTTACTTATCACACATACCGTATTTTCTCTCACATGATAATGAAATTTGCATAAAAATCTAAAGAATGTTCATGGAATATAGTATATGTTGCATCTCTGGCTAGCCAAACATGGGTGTAGACTCTGGAACCTTACTTATTTTTATCTTGTTTGCTGTACGTTTTTCTTTGCCGCATAGACGTTGTTTTCATAGTTGGTAATGCTTTGCGTTCCTTTTGTAACCAAAACATTCCTTTGCAGCACGAAAACAAGATTTTAATCAAAACAAAAGAATTATGAAGATGCTCGGGAAAAGTGAAAACAATTTCTGTGCATGAATAAATTATTCCTTATCAACAAAATACCATTCCTATTGTTGTTTCTAAACATTATATTTACCATTTTTAGTACCTGGAAAATATTTTATTTTATTTTAATGTTGTTGTTTTTATTGTGTTTTTTTAGTAAACATTTATCCAAATTTTCAGCCATGAAAAAGTGATCGAACATTTGATAAGTTCTCCCATTTGTTTTTCCCCAATTAGGTACTGTACATTTGTGTGCACACTATTTTTAGATCCCTTAAGTTCTCTTGTTATAAACGATGTTAAATTTTAATTCACTATATTAAGATGGTTTTGAGATAGCGATGGCAACATATTTAGTCTCTCTAATATTCGGTAGTTGAACTTCGACGTAAGTACGTAATTTTAAGTCATTTAAAGATTAATGAAGTCGTATAAATCACATAACATTGTCTATTTTTAGATTGTTACGATAAAACAATTTCAAATATGTGACCACGTGACTAAATGATTTATGCTACCTCATCTACCAAAAATCATTAAAGCGCCATCTTTAGTAAAACATCATATTATGCAGCAAAATGCTTGTTATTCTTAAATGGAATCTCTCAATGTAAAAAACCGTAAAATATATTTTCAGAAATTTAATTAACTTGTAAGGTTGCGTCCAGAAACCTATCTTAATAATAAAAAGAAAATATGACTAACTACACAGATATTTGAAGCTGAAACTGGAGATTTGTGTTCTTTTCATCTTGATCAAAGTTTAGTTTTTGAAAAAAAATAAAAATTCGAAAACTTTCGCAATATTGATGCAGAAATATTTTTCATCGCTTTTAGAAATACACACAAACATCAAACAACTCTTTCAATCATATCACTAGGGAACGTGAAAGTACGCTCCACTTACACGAAACTGCGCGTTTATGTTTCGTTAACAACAGTTTTTAAATACACATTTTTGCTAAGAACACTTTAAATACGCGTTTTTGTTAAGAACATGTTAATAATACTTCCTACATAGTAAATGTCCATAGACACGATTGAAATGAATTAATTAAAGACAATAATAATAAGGATCTATCTCTTATATCCATGATAATGCCATGAAATAATTAATCAATATGCTTCAACTCAACCAATGTTTTGACTGACCTTGACAGATTTAGATTTTGAGTTATTACCACACGCCTGTAGATATTAATAACATTTTAGATTATGCACAGGCACCGTGTACGTATAAAAACAAGTAGGAAAGCTGAATTACAAGGCCTTCAGGGAAATTCGTCAGGTTTAGTTATAAGCGAACTCGATAATAGATATATATAGATGTCTTTCATGAAAGTTTAACACAATTGAAAATAATGACAGATTTAAAATAGCTGCTGCAGGTTATTAGATAAATTCTCGCAATCTCTTATTTTAATTTGCTGTTGTTTTTGTCTTTGTTGAACTTGAAGCCATTAAACAAATTAATTAAAACCAAATCTACTCAGAACGTTTTTTGAACAAATCTAGTATTTTCTTAAATAGAGATTTTGCGGATCGTGTGGATGACAATAAATCCAGATCTCCATATCATCCCAATAAAAGTACAGCATAGAAGAGAAACACTGGTTATAACAAATAAACAGCATAGAAATGCAATTGTTTTTATGTGTGTCCTCCTTCACAGAAATTCGTTTGGAAACCCAGAATAAATATATGGGATATGTTCTTTTTACGAATAAGAGTTTTATTTATGTCGGGTACTCTTTGCGAAAATATTTCTGATATTTCTCATTTATTATGTTGTCAACGGAAGGTCTCTGTAGAAATGTTAAATCGAATTCTTAGAATCTATTACCAAGGCTGCGCTTTGGCAAGCTTTTCTCGTTTAAAAAAATTAATTCTTCCTGAAATGAACTTTGACACGAGTGTTCGTACTCTAGAAGCCTGTATAGAAGCAACTTTTTCATGAGCTTATTTTTGGTGGAAATCTTTTCAGAAATAAAGTATGGCACAAGAATCAAGATACGTCAAGTTATTGTTTTCTAACTCGCAAATTAACTCGTTACTCAATTCGAAACAATATTGCTATTACATACACACATAGGTTAGTGTTTCTGTTGTGATAGATTTTCTAGGTTGCGGAGGTTGCGAAGGT